>JAUELO010357221.1:0-14681 GCA_032357855.1 Amphibolips quercusostensackenii | reverse complement strand
TTCTGCCCTAGGAAGTCAAGTTGTGACGTATATTCAACGCGTATGTCTAAAACTCCAAATATAACATATCATGTTACACTCTATTTGATATAAAATGCTTTTTTATTATGCTTCTATAATTACATCTATGACTACTCATTCAGATATTCCAGAATGAAGTACAACTTTTTTTTTTTTTTCAAATCATATTTTTCTTGACTTGAAGAAATGTAAAAAGTTTAATATGGCTTCAGCTAATAGTGTAACTTTTTAATTAGGATTCAATAAATAAATAATTATTGTATAAATTGCAACCTTCAGAGATTGTTAAAATTCTTTTTTTAAATACATTTGGGTTGAAGTGACAATTAATGACTGTAACCGTACATCAAGAAAATAAGACACCGATCGGCTTATAAGACGTCGTATGGCAGAGGAAAAACAAGGTATTCTTATGTATGCAGTTTCTCAAGAATGGAAAGTAAAATATATGTCTTGAACAAATCTTTCAATACAAATCCTCTTTATAAAATTCTTGCTTTACATAAATGTCGGAAAACTCAAAAGTGAATGCGAAATTTGTTGCAAGTAAACTTTTCTCAGCTATGAATGAGATGTGCAGAAAAATTTTCGATTGGGCTGTATTGCTGCATTCGGGAGATACTGAATACAAAGGATTTTTACATAAATCTAAGAAAATCTTGTTTTTAGGGCTCATTGACGTAAAATTGTGGGATATATGATATTTTAACGTAAGTATATGTTCTTTAAAAAGTAATTAATCCTCTGTTTCTTATTAAAAAATAAGCAGCACAGTCAGCTACAAAAGAATCTGATACTCCACGCCCGGGTTAGACCACCTTCTCCTTCTGGTCGTATACCTCGGTCTGCTGCCGAACCTCCTTTACGTGCCTGGTCTAAATCTCCTTCTTACAGGCCTTATCTTACTACATCTCCTCTTGCCAGGCCTTCTTCTACCACGTCTCCTCTTGCCAGGAATCCACCTACCACGTATTTTCGTACACGCCAACCCTAAAAGAAATTGTATTAATAACGTCTAATGGTGACATTTTTGCAATATGTAAGACTAATGGTGCTCTGAGGGGAATATATAGACACCTCAAAGAAAAACCCCACGTAAAAATACACATATAAAGCGGCGTAGTTACGAACTTCACAGTAAACGAAATAAGGGAACGTGTAGTAGGCACTTACCGCGAATATAAAAGGCGTTTCAGTACAGTAGTTGTAAATCAGTATTTATTACAGGTAAACCAATAATTTACTTTAAAAAAATGTAAACTTTTATTCAGTAATGCACGGAAAAAAATGTGTATCTAAACCATCAATATTTATACTTAACGCAGTTACAAATATTTTTAGAAATAAAGATAATATATTGATAAAACGTTTTAAGCAAAGATTTTAAGCAGAATTTGTTGTAAGTATTGTAATTAATGAATGACTTATATAATTCTCAAATTTATTTCGAATAATGTCTTTTTTTTCTACCTTATAGTACTACTGGAAAGTCCAGGAGACTTTAACCGTATAACAAAAGTAAATTTTATTATCGTATTTGTAAACCAAGATTCTCTACAGCTGAACCAACTAATCTAGCAGATGAAGTAACCAATTATATATTTCATGCCAGAAACGCAGGTATTCTCAAAAAATACATTTGGCTCCTCAAGGCGTGTTTTTAGGATCGTGGTTCACAATTAAAACAAAAACGATACGTCTTATTGCAAAATTATTTCAGAAAAATTAATAGATATATTTTAAATGCCTCTTATCTTCAAAGCGTTCCTTGAGCTTTATATACATAAAACAGAAAATCGCTCATAACGCGATTTGTACAATTCATTGAAAAAATTATCGCTATAAATCAAACTTACTCATTCCATTTCGAAAGAATTAAAACGTTTAGTCAGCGATGGATAAGTCACGTTTCATTTAGGTTATTTCGCAAAAAAAGTAACTTTCGTTACTTTTTCGTAGGTTGTTCATGACTGACCTAAAATTCCTCAAACAATAAGCGCAGAAGCTATGGCCGTAAAATGCGTAATAATAGCCGACACAAAATAATGACTTTTTTACTAATTTGTTCATAACATTATAAATAACTTTTTTTATACTGTTACGTACCAAAAATTTGTTTAAGTTAGTTATGCCTACAAAAGTCATTGCCATATACAAAAAAAAACATCTTCCGTCAAGAATTCTACTGTCAAGTGATTTTTGTCTCAAAATGTACAGTCAAACTTAAATTCCTGCCCAGTGTTGGAGCTGGCGGTGGACATTGATAGCAGTCCACCAAACGTTAACAGTCAGGGGCGTATGAACCATTGCTGGTGGATTTTTCTGCGTAGTAAAACCTATTTTTAAAATCTTTTTTTCTAATACAGAGACAAGTGTAAACTAATAATTTAACGTGAATTAAGAAAAAAAGTCACAATTACACACTAAAATAAATGTTTTTTCAGCTTACGTATTTTAAACATTTGCGGGCCGCGCAGCATCTCGCTTAAAATAATGAGAGCTTTCTCTTGAATAATCAAACCGGATACTAGATAATCTGTCTTTTGCTTGCTTAAATCATTTGTAGACAGCACCATCCAAAATCACATCACTATTTTGCAACAAAACACCTTGCAGGATACTTGACAGTTGCAAATTACAAAACATTGCAGTAGGCGCGGACCTCTTTTTCTACCTTTTAAGACTATGAAATAGATAGTCTCGTAAAGGAAAGATGGGTTTCGTAGCTACGACAGTGGCTCATAGACAGTTAGATCATAGTACAAAATAATTGTATCGGTCCAATCAGCTTTAGTTTAACTAGGAACCCCGCTGCTGTGGATGCGATCCCGCTTTTCTGCTCACTACTTATGCAAACGTGCGTGCTTTTCCCGCTTGAAAGTTAACTGCGACGTAACATCGTAAAGCATTGACCCAGCTTTGCCATTAAGATAAAGCGCTTTATGGCTACGCTCCTGTTTTTTACGCTTGACTGACCATTTGCGACCTTCGTTTTGGCCCCGCGACTCCTTTCACCTGAGGCCGTGGCGCAGCATCAATTCCCAAATGACCCCAATGTAGGGGTAACGAATTTAAAAGCGTATTCGGTTATCTACACTGGTGTACTCCAAAACCACTCCGGCCTGCTCCGCATCGAGTCTCAGTGAGAAGAAAGAAGAAAAAAAAAGTAAGAAGCAGCAGGTCGCAGTGGTTTTAGAGCACACCAGTGCAGATAACCGAATAAGCTATAAGTTCGACCGTACTCTTTCCCTAGCGTATATAAAGATATATTGGGTGCCACAATTATTTCAAGAAACTTAATAAATCACTTTTTATTCTCAAAACTGGATTATGAAATACAAATAAAATTTTTTAATCTAGAAGATAATAACCTATAAAAGATAAAATTAAAGTCCATATAATTTATAAAATAAGAATTATTTAATCTAATGAAGCCAAAGAATATACAGTACTTATACGCTTAACTTTATCTTTTTTTTTAAATTAAAAAATATGAAAATCGCGCATACTCTGGTTTATTATTTGGTGGTTAATTCTGTTGGTAAGTGTAATAATATAATATAATATAGTCCTGAAAACAGTTTTAAGCTTTCTGCAAATAACAATTTATCTGATTTATTCTGCATTCTGTCCTAATGCATATTTGTTCAAACTCCATGTTCGAAATGTGTGCAAATTTAATCTAAACATATTCGGTTTATTGCACTCGCTATTAAGTCTTCACTGGTCAACATACGGAAAAACTTACATTAAAATTATCAGTTATCTTCCATTTTTTTTAATGCCTGAGTTTATTGTAGACTTTGTGGCAAACCACGACTTGTCCTCATACCTGTGTCAAGACGATATCGTACGTACAGTTTTCAAAATTTCTAAACGTTCGCGAAAACCGCGCCTGTGTTGCAGTAGTATCTTAAATCATAAATTTGTTATACAAAATATCGTATGAAAGAATTTATGATACAATAACATAAGAGTACATTAGCTAATGTTGATAGATGTCGACTGGGTAAGAAAATTAAATAAAGAAGGTTATAGTTTCTAAAATACTAGTCCAAAATTCATTTTAAATAACGTCCATGTTAGCTGATTAAAGCATGACGAGAGTACCGACTTATATTTTATTATAACATTCTAATAATGCCACAATGAAAGTTTTCGTCTTTTTAACCATCCTGTAGACTATCTTACAGCATTAAAAAAAATATTTTTTTTAATTCTTAGTAAATCTTTTTAATCAATTTTAATACATTGACTTGACATAATTTACTCTGAAAACTCTTACAATAACTAGTTCCGTTGAAATACAATAAAACTAATATACATAATTGTATTTATGAAGAGGCCCTTTGTTAAAGGGCGAAACGTTAAACGTCTTCTTAATAAATTTTGGATCAGTATACTGACAACTCAAACATTCTTTATATAAGAATATTTTCTTCAAAGAAAAACAATAATCCTCTATTTCTTCTTACAGAATTAAGTTCACAGTCCGGTAGCGATTGCCCTGATACACCCCGCCCGGGTCGCTGGCGACCTTCTACTCATCGCCGCACACCTAAGCCTCCTGAACAGTCCGAGCCTTCTCTACGCACCAGGTCCAAGTCTCCTTCCACCAGGTCTTCTCCTGACAGGTCTTATCCTGCCAGGTCTTCTCCTGTCAGGTACTCTCATGCCAGGTATTCTCCTCCTAGGTCTTCTCCAGTCCGATCTTCTACTGCCAGGCCTTCTTCTGATAGGCCCTTTCATGAAAGTCCTTTTCCTGCCAGGCCTGCTCATGCGAGCCCTCCTGTTTCTCAGATACTTGGATATGGAATCGGACAACTAGGACTTATTCGACTTATTCCCCACAATAATCTGTACCAGCGATTTGAATTTCGAAGGTACACCTTTGATCGAAATTTACGACTTTTACAGCGAGAAAGAAGAGGTGATAAAAGTTATCATTATACGCAACTTCCAGTCCTAGAACAAATCGTATTAACAGCAACTAATGGTGACGCTTTTGCAATATTAAAGACTAGAGGTGTTCTTATAGGAATATATAGTATGCATACAGGATGGCCACGGGTAAAAATAAATATAAGGAGTGGCCTGGTTACGATCATGACTCCAGACGAAATCAAGGAATGTCCAGTGGGCTCTAACCGCCCAGTAAATTCGTGTTACAGTACAGTAGTTTCAAACCAAGATTCTCTACATTCAAACCAATAATTCATTTGAAATAAATGTATCCATGTAAAAAAAATCTATACCTAAACCAGCGATGTTTATCTTTGATCTAGCTGCAAATAGTTTTAGAAATGAACCGACGATATTTATAAAACTGCTAAGGCAAGGCTTTGCAACCAAATTCGTTGTAATTATGATCATCAATGATTTATCTATATGAAGATTTAAAGCAGGAAAAGTAATTATTATGCGCTAGACTAACTAATTCCATTTGAAAAAAAGGTAATACTTTAAGTCAGTGGTAGGTTATTTACTTTTTGAATGAAACCAGTTTACTTCACCGTTTCATCATAAAAACAGTACCTTGTTATCATTATTGTAATCGATTCAAAATGTACATTTTTTTAGTTACTTCTGCAAAGAAGGTATCTGTCTACCTTTTTAATCACTTTTTTATCATTTTAAAATAATCAGAATTTTCGGACAAAGAGAAATTTTCAATATTGCGCTATGAATTCTTATGTCTAGTAAAAATCAATCTTTTTTTGTCGACTAAGAGAAAATAACAAATTTTCAACAACGGAGTTAAAGTTTCAACCAAGTCTTCAAATCCTTCACTGAACAATATAAGGTTTCAACCACAAAGATTAATTTTTAAAAAAATACCTGAATATACAACCGAATACATAAACTTTCAGGCAAATAGTTGAATTTTTAGACAAAAACTATGAATTTCCAACTTGAATAGATTAATTCTTATCAGAAAAATACTTATTTTAAACAAAACAGTTAAATTTTATCAATGAAGATGAACTTTAAATTTAGATATTTTTAAAAAAATATTACCATTTTTAACAAAAGGGAATGAATTTTCATCTAAGAATGGTAAATTTTTAACACAAGAGATGAATTTGCAACCTAACTGATTTATTCTTAACTGGAATAGTTGACTTTACAGTTAAAAAAATTAAATAATTCATTCAGTGTAATTAAAAGACCCTACAAAAACATTTCGAAATAGTCTAAAAAAAAATATATTAAGATCGACACGTATCACCAAGAAAACCTGTAAGAAAATTATTAGGTAATATGCAACTATTATTTTGTGCTTTTGTGTGCGCTGCATAATACCAAAACATTTATTTTTTTCTATTTATTAGGAGCTCTTACGATTTACATTATTTATCATGAATAACTCTGCATCGGTTAGAATAAAAGCATAAAGATTGAAAATTATAAAAAAGTTTTTAAGCCTAAAACCTTCTCTTTATTTGTAAAAACAATCTTAGAAATAGATGACCACTTTCCTAAAATTGTCTCATTAGACAGAGACAGTTTATGAAATATAAACTTGTTAATTAGGGGATATTCTTACTAAGTAACAACATATAAAATTTAATGAATAATTATAAAAAAATATATCAACCTTCTCTTTGCATATGCAAAAAGTAGAAGAGCTAGAATTGTTTTAAAAAATGTATTTATAGCAGAAATTTTTTTTGGACGAATATGAATCCTAGTTTTCGGAATCAACTAGAAATATCCAGAAAAAGGCTTATTGCTGTTATATATTTAATAGAGACAAAAACCATTATTATATTAATCATTTTTACCAAAAAATTCACATTAAGAAATTTTTTTCAAATATGCTTCATTTTTCTACGGAATCAACACATAATGTCTCTTCAAAGACTGCTTACTGTCATATTTCTCAATTTGATAAAAGTTATTAATTCTTTGAACTTGAATTGAGCTGATTTATTAAAATAGTCATAATTTGTATTTGCATTCGTAGACTTTGGCATGGCTAATTATTTAAGATTCAAAAAAATAAAATTGTTTATATTAGTTTGTTTATAACATTATAAATGTTTTTTTATTCTATCTCACCAAAAACTATATTCAGATATACTTGAAAGATGCATTGTCCGATGTTCAGAAAAAACATTAAAACCTGTCAGGAATTGTACAGCAGGGCGATTTGAAAAAAAACGGTACTTTTTTGCCTCTGTGTTATAATCTTATGTATACAGATATATGAGTCGTTACATTAATTTTAACGAATTACGTAAATACTTTTTTCTCTTGTAACTGGTTCATACTTTTCCTTCGTACTTGGTGCTCAATTCTATTGGTAAGTATGATGATATATAATATAAGTTTAAATACATTTTTAAAATATTTTTTTGAACTGACTTTAAAAATTTTGTTGTTATAAACAATTAGAAGAAAAATACTATTACCAAAAAAATTCCATTTGAGAACGCAAAGTAATAGTTATCATAGTATTTATCAATTCTTATAAATAAAATCTCTGTTTTTGTTTGAAAATAAGGACCCTGTAAGTACGCAATAGAAGGCTTAGAATTTAACTTTGTTCATAATAGTTATTAGAAGCAATAATTAATATGTTCTTAAAAGGCAATCTATTGATATTATTCTTTTGATGAAAGAAATGAATCTGGAGAAAGGCAAATTTTTTATGTTCTCCACTGCACAGAAGTGTATTTTTTATAGCAATTGCTTGTAAAAATAGTTTATATTGATCTCAATTGTTCTTGCAAACCAATCTGTTTTACAAAGATATAATTTTTTAGCTGAAAAAAAATTATTGCGCAGTTAAGAAATTTTTCATAACAATCTGAACCACGGACACTAATAAATGTTACGTAGCTGCTGATTATTCATAACAGATGTTTACCCTTGGGACGGAAATTTTTGTGAAGCTCAAGTAATGAGATTCCTCGCTTGCGTTAATTTTTTATCCTAATTATTATTTCAAAAAGTAAATATTTGACGCAGCTCGCAGTGAATCCTTTTAGAACTTACTTTTTTGTTGTTTTTAATTAAGTCGCGAAATGAAAGAAATAATTTACGATAAAGGTGTGCCTACTTATCAGCAAGCAAATAGACAAAGTTATTTGATATAAAATATAACATCGACTTGCTTGTGAAGGCCTTAACAAGTCTATTATTGTTACCTAGTTAAAATGAAAAATAAGCTGAAATTAATGAGCTGGCCTTGAAATACGAACACATAAACTTGCAACCAGGAAACCATGGCTGCGCACTCCTTATTTGGAGCACCTTGAGACATATAAAGGTGTCCAAAAAAAATTATATTGTTAAACAAATAAATGTATTATGCATTTTTATGGAAAGAGTAAAAACAATATCTATTAATATCAACAATTGACACTTGTTGTAATGCTAATGGCCGTAGAACGTCGCAGAACTCCGATGGCAACTTTTTTTGTTATCCATAGTACATAGTCGCCCATTAGGTATAGATACTGGGCCGCTTTCTGTACCCATGCCCGAGATTTTTCAATCAGATATTAGAAAATAAAATTGAAATTGTTGCCCATTCTTGTATCAATATTCATTATTTTTTAACTTATTTTCAAATAATCTTTATTTGCATTTATTAATAGATTAAACAAAAAATATCAGTAGCTGAAGGCTGGCTAAATAACTTGATGTGTATTTTCAGACCACAGAGTACAGAAAAGGAAAATTCAATTAGAAAATTCATTTGATATGAAGCAGCGAAAATTTAAAAATTGAAATTACACACCATTTTCAGGGTCCTCTTTTAAACTATTTTCATAATAGAAATTCATGGTATACCAACATAGAAGTACTAATTATAAAAAAAAAATTAAACCTAGATTCCTTTTTGCAGAATAAAGCTTACAGTCCGATAGCGATTACCCTAATACTCCCTGCCCGGTTCATTGTGGACCTTCTCCTATTTGTCGCATACCTCAGTCTTCTGCCCATCCCAAGCCTCGTCTCCGTGCGAGGTCTAGGTCTCCTCCTGCCAGGCTTCCTCTTGCCACGCATACTGTTTTTTTCAGGTGCTTGGATATGGACTTGAAAAACTTTGACTTATTTGACTTATTTCTCTTAGGAATCCGGACCGGGCGGCGATTCGAATTTCGAAGATACACTTTTGATCGCAGTTCACCACTTCTACGTCTGTTAAGAAGAAATTTTCATGCGCACCTCCCAATTTCACAACGAATTGTATTAGCAACGTCTTATGGTAACGCTTTACGATATTGGAGACTAGTGGTGTTCTAAGTGGAATATATGGCATCTATAACGGAAGGCCCTGAGTTTTTCAAAAACTGAGTTTTCCCTGTTTAAAATCCCATGTAATTTTTAAAGCCCTAAGGGCTTAGATCAACGCTGGCCAATTAAAAAAAATTTTTTTTTTTCAGAAAACATACAAATAGGTCGGGTCAATAAGAAAAAATCGACAGTCGATTCTTCAAACCACCCTGAGAAATATGTATGCACCAATTTTTCCTGTAGCGTCTAAAATAACTCCTTAGCCCTCCTTATTTTTAAAAGAGTATTTTTTATAACAAATGCATGATTACGGATTTTGTTAATAACTGTAGGGCACTACTAACAACACAGATTCAGACCTTCTAGAGGTTTTTAAAGAGACAGGTAACTGAAAAGCCCTAGATACAAACATAGTACACAATTTCTGGTAAAGGTATCTGACAAGTGTGCACCTTGCATTGTCAAGGAGTTTTGAATAGGTAATTGAAAAACCAAATCTGGTGAAAAAATTCATGCTCTAAAGTATCACGTATATGTTGCCACAACGTTGCCACAAGCACCTTGTAAACTACAGTTTTGAGCCCCATTGGCACCGGAGGTTTAAATAATAATATTATACACAATTTTCAGTGTCCCCTTTTGAAGTATTTCCACAGAAGGGATTTATGATATCTCAACATAAAAGTATGTTTTTGAAAATAATTAATTCTTTATTTCTTCTTGCATAATCAAGCCTACAATTCAGTAGCGATTGATCTGATTCTCCCCGTCCGAGTCATTGGCAACATTCTTCTCCTCGTCGCTTACCTTAATCTTCTGCCGAGTTCCTTCTCCGTGTTGGGTCCAGGTCTCCTCCTGCCATTCCTCCTTCTGACAGGTTTTCCAGTTCTAGATCTCTACCTACCAGGTCTCCACCTGTCAGGCCTTCACCTGTCAGGTCTCCTTCTGCCAGGACTCTCACTAAACAGATACCTGGATGGACAACTTAGACTTATTTAGCTTTTTCCCTATAGAAATACGTACCGACAATTTGAATCTCGAAGATACACTTTTAATACCAATTTACCGATAATTTTAGCAAAAAAGGTGCCTATACGTATATGTACCAAAAAAAATTGTATTAATATCTAACGGAGACGACAATTTTATGGAATGTCCAGTAGGTCTTCAAAGTACAATACCAATGCAGTTTAGTATAATAGTGGTAAACCAGGATTTCCTACAGATATACCAATAATTTCATTTTAAAAAATGTACAACTTTCAGTTATGGTAAAAGTGATATGTGACTTTGGAAACTACTATATCGAAATAAGAAATAAAATACTGTTTTCAGCCATTTATATTCATCTCTATTCACCAGGAATTCTCACTATTTACGAAAAAAAAGTGTTGGTGGTATTATTGAAAAAAATTTTATTCAAAGTAACAAATCGTTTTTAATTAATGAATAAATTAAATTTTTGGAACCAGTAACAAAAAAAAACACTCATCAATCATGAGGTAAACATAATTTTACTTATTTTTTGGAAATTGCTATAATTATTTCAACCCATTATAGAATAATGTTAATGAAAATTGTTTAAACAGTATTTTTTTACAAAAAAACTGTTGCAGATAGAAAATGGGTGAGAAAACCATCGGCATCCTGGTTAGCCTTCGGTTATTTTATATTTATTTCCGATTTTCTGGAAAACTTGATGCATAAAAAAAAATGATTGTATATAGCAATTTTTCGCTCAACGTTAAAATTTTTTCAAATCTGTCAAACCCTTCTTTTAAAGTATCACAATACCTGAGCACTTTAAATGCACAAGCGCGTTTAATTAACAAATTTATATTTCATAAATTGTTAGTCATGAATGGTTTGGTGAAGGCTCATTAATAAGCTTTTTTTATCCTCGAAAAATCATCTTGTATACTTATTTACGCTATATGTTACCCGAAACGCAAAAGTTCATAGTGTTACTAGCTTTTGGTTAGTTATGAATCGTTGCTGTTCAAGAAGTATTTAAACCATATCTATAGACAAGTGCACATTTTTATTATTATTTTTTTATCGATAGGATTTTTCTTTTAAATCAAATAGAAATATTTTGGCACAAATCCTTGCTCCTAAATTTTTGTATAAATTTTTTATGAATACGCTCAAAATTTTACTTGAAATATCTTTCCAAAGACTACTTCCAAGACTTAGATTTAGCTTTACAACAACATATATTTGTTTTGAAAAACGAATACTTTACCTTATACTTACATGAAATTATTTAGACGAATAATTGTATCTGCGACAAACGACCCGACATTTTGTAGCGTAAGAAAAAAGGCCTATTGAAATTTCGGCTACAGGCAATGTGCACGCAAAATGAAATGAAAACCTCAAACATCTATGAATTGGTAGGATACTAGCAGCAGCCCAAACAGCGCTTTTACCAACAACTGTCGTGTTGTAAGAATCAACCTAAGCCATCAGGATCTAGGCAATCGAAACTCTATAAAGCAATGGATGGTAGCTTCAGAAAAGCGTCCACAGGCGACTAATTTCACTGCTAACGCTTGCGTCCAAAATGTGAGAACAACAGCAGTAAAAGACAAGCTACACAATACACCAAATTTTGTGACCATTGCAATATTATAGCAGAAGACTTCAATCAGTATATTAAATTCATAATATCTTCATCTCATCAGGCATTCGAGTAAGTCAGTAACTGATGATGAAAAATTGGGTTTAGCCGACAAATGCTAAAACAATGAAATTGTAATGTATCTGACGCTCTTGGCCGCTGCATCAGGACTGCAAGCATACACTGATATCTGAAATATAACATTCTCAAGCTATAGATTTGAAATGGCTACGCATTGCAATTTACAAGAATTACAGTTTTGTTCATAAGTTTGCTTATAACATTGTAAAAATTTTATTGTTAGTCTAACCCAATAGGATTTACTCTTAGTTATTCCTACAAGTCAATTGTAAAAAACAAACAAAATCTATCAAGAATTGTACTGTAAAATCTGCTTGTAAAAAAAGAATCTTCCTAAAACGTAAAAGATTATGTAAATTGTGACATAGATTTTAACAAACTTGGTATATACGTTTTTCCTAGGAACTAGCTTACGAAATACAAATACAATCCGTAATATAATAGACAATCTTAGAAAGATAAAATTGTGACCCATATAGTATATGAGATAAGAACTTCTTACCCTGACGAAGCAAAGGAATACACTCTATTTACCCTGTTATAGTTTTTTCTCTAGTTAGAAAAGATGAGGATCGTTTTTACTCTAATCGCATACTTGGTGGTTAATTATATTGGTGAGTATAATAATATATTATATAGTTTTGTGAACATTTCTAAGCAGTCTGCAAATAATAGTTTATCCAGTTTAATTCGTATTCTATCTTAACTCCTATTTTTTCTAAACTGTGCCCGTGTTTGTCCAATATAAGCTCGAAAAATTCGTAATAATTGCTGTCCTTGGCAACCTAATAACCATTTTTTCAACCAAGCCATAAAAATGTCATTTTTAAATATTTTCGAAGTTATATTCGTAATTAGCATATTAAATTTTGTTAGTATACGTGTTCTTAAAAGATCAAGATAAGAATTAGTTATAAGCATGATTTTCACAACTTTCAAACAAGTTTTAGGTTTTGAACCGTTTAGTGCAAACTTCGAAAAATGTATCAAAATAAACAATTACCAGTAATGGTAGTACAGAAATATGGTTTCTATTGTAATTTTCTTTAACATTTCATTTACATAATTAACATAATAACTTTTCGATCAGAAAACCGAAAATACCTTCAAATTCGTCTCATGTTGATTTTCAATTAATACCTAAAGTTAATGTGCAATTCATATATTCGGTTATAACCATTTCAAAAGTTCAATAAATAATGTGAGGGTTTAAAAATGGTTTAACAATAAAAAAAGCGCATTTGAGTGTTTTTAAGACAAATCCAAAGACTTTTTCGGTTCAACTTATTGTAAAATTTAGTAAATTGTTCCTAAAACTTTGTTAAATTCATAAAATAGCGAGCACATCATTCTCTTTACATCTGAACTACGGACGCGAATAAATATTACGTAATTGCTAATTATTCATCAATAGTGTTTACTCGTGAAATGAAAACTTTTTCTGAAATAAAAATACAAGATACCTCATAAAGATAAAGAAGCTATGAGTCAGATTTCTTTAAAGCTAAAGAGTTTAAAACTAGAGTCTAGCAGTGTCCGGTATATTTTTGATTCCCTAAAAATACCCTCTTTATTAGCACCTTACAGCATTTTTATTGTTTCCCTGATACGAAGAGGATAATTGGCCTGATATCCTTTGTTCATATCATTCTGTAAGATGTTTACAGCAAATCCTATTTGTTTAAAAGACTTAATACTGCCGGTTTTTTAGACAGCAAACTGCGGAGCTACTTACTATAGGTAACCTAATCAGTTGCTGAAGGGCCTAAGCTCAGGTCTATTAGCTTTCTAGGAGAAGCATATCTGCCTATGAGCAAATCACAATAAGTTGGCGCTTGCCTCTTAAATGGTACTCGATAATTATTGGACCAAGTCTCTGATCATTAGTAATCCAATAAATTTGATATCGCCTATGATATAAAGAGCTACCCTAGATTTTTCTACGTGTGGTGAAGGTTTATCTGGAAAAATCCAGACTGCAAAAGAGACATCTAGTGTCCATTTTTACTTCCATTTGTCTTCTCCACCTCTTGCAAAAATAGATCTATAGCTCTGTTATAGCGTGAAACGTTGGTTTTTGAGAGGATCTTTATATAGATCCTATTCAACCCATCGCGAGGCCTGCAAAAGATTTTCTTAAGACTCCAGAACACTCCTTGCTCTGCAGTTATTACATGTTTGGTAGCCTAAATACCGGCCTTGCAAAGATTACCTTTTATCCTCGCGTTTTTATGTTCAGAATTTGAATCGCTATCCTCTTAAGTACTGATGTTGGCTTCGTGAATATACCAGAAATCCTTTATATTTAAAAAATTAAACTCTTGCTTACAATATTTAAAAACAGCCGTTGCAATCATAATATTTATGTAATATTATATGAAGTTTTGGAAGAGCTTAGATAAACCTTTGAGTGATTCTTATTCATCCTCTAGTGATTTCTCTTACAGTGATGAATCTTTGCATAAATATATTGAACTTGTTTGAGAAAAAAGTAAGCAGAATATAAAAATCAAACATTGCTGCTTAGTGTAAAGAAACATTAGACTTCTGCCTAAAAAACCCGGAATTTTTTTAAATGTTTAATTTTGCAGTTTGAAAAAATATTTGTTTATTGACTATATATATATATATATGCATGAAATACTTTTTACTTTTTAACAATGTTAAAGATGATTATAGTTATAGGAGTGCTTCACAAAAATTTAAA
>JAUELO010357026.1:0-14681 GCA_032357855.1 Amphibolips quercusostensackenii | reverse complement strand
CAACACACAACACGTGTGCTCAAAATATCGACAAAGCAACACAAATCATCTCTTGACTTTTGCCAGTCTGTCAAGATGATTCTGATATTCTATGTTCTGACACCAAGGATGCTAACGAATAATCTGACGCAAGCGCAATAGACAAAGGTGCCTTGTTTTGGACTACTGGCCAATTATTTAGCTGTGTTAACTATATAATAGTTAAAGGGTCTAATTGCATAGATGTAGTGACCAGAAAACACGCAACCATTTCAAATGGTCAGTGTGTCCAACAGACATAGATGGTTTGTCAACGTACTTTTTAACTATTCCTTGACAAAAAAAAAATGGATGTGCCGGCCAACAATTTCTGAGTCCGTTATTCAAATAGTTTAAACAAATTACTAAGTTAGGGCAAATAATGTATGAAAAAAGTATCATGTTCCAAATAAGTCCTCAAAATGTCTGTAAAACATTTTATGTTAAAAAATGGTTATTTAGACTGACTAAGGAGGTTTTTAAGCCGTTCAGATTATTCACTTTAACTTTTGCGTACACTAGGAGTACCTTAGACTGGGGTTAAATGGCGCATATTTTATAGAAAGCGGCGCACCCTGAATTCTGTATTTAACACGCGACACATCTTTTTCTAGGGTTCGCATCTAAACTTCAACGATACCTACTTGCAATTGCTTAGATTTTCGACATAGAAGATGCAACTATCGCATTCGAAAATGCAAAATTGGTATGGCACCGCTTTGCCCCACATGCGTCTCTTACACCTGGTTGACGGTATCTTTTTATTGGAATGAAGTTCGTGATGCTGGATAATTTTTTTTCATTAAGAGGATCATATTAAAATTATTGTTAAATTCATGCTTGTCTCTATTTTGGCCTTTCTTTCCTTTTTTTCTTGCATTCAAGGCCTTTTGTCATTTAAAAAAAAAAAAACCGTAACACTTGTATTCCCCTTATGCCCTTTATTTACTACCCGTTTATGTCGCTCTCTAAGCTCCTATATGTTATTGTCTTAAATCCATCTCTCTGTTTTCCTATATAAGTACTATTTCTCCCAATCCTTACCATACTACCTTTACTCCTCACAGACCATGCCTTTCGCTCAATGAGCCACTTTCTTTGACTTTCTTGTCACGCCAGATCTTCTTCTATTCTTTAATCTCTTCCTTCAAACAACTTCTTCTCCATAAATTGATACTTATTCTCCTTACTTTCTATATTTATAAAAAATTAAGATTTTTTCCCCCCTTTCTTTCTTCTTACTCTTCTTATCTCTTCTACTCTGACTTGTGCGCCTATATCTTTCATCAGCTCGTCAATCTCTTTCTCTTTTTCTTTACTGTCCACTTTTATACTTTTTACTGTTATACTCTTCTTCCTCTTTGCTCTTTCTTCTCCTTTCAATGTTCTTTTAACCTCAATCAGTCTCAACCGTCACCTTTCATTCTGCTTATGCGTAACCAGCTTAAACTCTCTCGCTTTTTCCACACTTCCTTTTTCTTCCACCTTATGCTCATTCTTTAGTTTCAGTTTGCATACTTTCTCTTCTAGCATTTTTTGCCCCTTTTCTTATGCTACTTATTCTCTTTTTACCTATTTTCATTGCTTTTTAATTTGTTCTATACCTTCTTTTTCTCTCCTTTCCATAATTCATCCAATTTTTTTTATTTTTGTCTCACTTCTCTTACCACATCTTTTACCTCCTCCCTTGTCTCGTCATATGTTTCAGACTTCTGCAAGTCTTATCTAATCTTTTGATAGTCTCGTCTCTGAATCCCTTTATAAGGGCCTATAATTTTTTAAACAAATATCCTTTATCCATATTTCTCTCCGGCGTTTTGTCTTTTATCTTGACAATTTTATCGATAAATGTCTAATCGTTTAAACATAGCAGGAATTCAAATTCTTTTCATTTTCAAAATTTCTGTCATTTGAATTCAAATTTATAGTTTTAAATGCATCATTAAAAAATAATTGATTTTTAATGTCTCGAAGCTAAAATTAGATACCTCTAAAACTTTAAATTCAACAACATTTGTTTTTCACTTTTGTAATTCCTTAATTCATAATCACAAGCGTTACAAATTTTTAAATGATGCCATGTTATTTCAGTGTTATCAAATAGGAAACCCTAATATAAAATGTACAGTTTCTAATCTTTCTTTTTTTAAATTATTGCATTTTTATCGGTAAATATTTTGAACTTCTTCAATTGGGTTATGTGCGGATAGTATCGTCTCTCACGATTGGTGACGCTTTTAGTATCAGGGATCATCCATAAAATTTGTTACCGATTTTGGAACAATTTTCACACCCTCGTCCTCCCACGCTAACAACTGTAGTTTTTTCTTCACCCTTCTACCCCACCCTTAAAAGGAACGGAGCCGTTGACTATACACATTGACGTTTATTTGAAATTTTTCGCGTTTTTATGAGTTGTTCTATAATGAGTCAACTTTTCGACCACACAAAAGGGTTTGAAACAAATTTTTAATTTTTAACAAAATTATTATATTTTTAACAACATGGTTTAATTTTAAACCTAAAATGATAAATTGTAACCAAAAATGGCAGTTCCATTCAAGGAAGATGAATTTTTAACCAAATAGTTGAATTTTCAACTAAAATGTATAGGATTTGAACCAAAAATTAAATAGTTACATTTTCAGTTATAAAAATCATTTTTAACAAAACAAAATTTTGCGGATTGTTAAATTCAACTAAACAACACAAATTTAGAAAAAAGTTAAATCCTTAACCAAAATAATGATTTTTCATGAAACAAGAATAACTTTCTGCTCAAAAAGAGTTGAATTTTCAACAAAAAAAAAAACAAAGTAATAATTTATCAAACAAAAATAAAATAGTCACATTTTCAGAACAAAATTTAATTTCCTACACAAAAATACACATTTTAAACAAAATATATGAATTTTCTGCAAAAGAATTGTATTTTTCACCCAACAGCAAATAATTTAATTCTCTACCAAACTACTTGATTTTCGACTTAAAAATTGAATTCAAAAAGAAAACGAATTTTTTACCCGCTAAATTAAACTGAAAAGACAAATTAAAAAAAAAATAGATTCATCTATAGCCAATAAAATGCATTTTTACAGAAGAAGATTGATTTGCCACCCAAAAAGACAAATTTATAACAAAAATATTTCTATTTTTACACAAAAAAGATGATTTTTTCACTTGACACTATGGATTCTCAACAAAAAAGTTCATTTTTCACCAAGTAGTTTCCTTTTCAATCAGTTTAATTTTTTACAAAATAATTTAATTTTTCAACAGAAAAAATAAGCTTTCAACCAAAAATGAAAAATTTACATTTCTAGTTTAAAAAATCAATTTTCAACAAAAAAATTAATTTTTTCAGTTTAATTAAACCAAAAATGTCGAATTAAAAAAAATAGTATAATCCACATTTAATAAGATAGATTTTTTAAAAAGAATCCTAAGATTCGACCAAAAAAGACAAACGACCAACAAAATAGATTAATTTTCCGTAAAGCAGTTGAAATTTTAAGCCATTGGTGTGAATTTTTGACAAAAAAGCAATTTTTCCACCAAGTAGTAATTGTTGAAATGAATACTTTAATATTATACCATATGGTTGATTTTTTTACTTAAATAGTTTAACCTCAACCAAAAAGGATAATTTTCAAACAAACAGTTGCATTTTTTATGAAAAAAGATGGTTTATGCGAATATATAAATTTTTAAACAAACAAAATCGTGTTTTCTATGTAAGAATTTAATTTTCAACATAAGAAATAGAGTATTAAAGGGCGAGGTTAATTTCAACTATATACCTTAACTTTCAACCAAATTGTTTAATTTTTAAATAGAAAATATGAACTCTCAACTAGGAGTGTAATTGATGATAATCTAACCAAAAACATTGTAATTTAAATAGAAAAAATTAAACGAAATATATAAAATACAAATATTCAATAAAATAGTTAAAGCTTAAACCGAAGAGATAAATTTTCAAAAACGTAAATATATTTTGAACTCAGAAGATTACTGCTCAAATAAAAATTTTCAATGAAAAAATTATTTCATTTAGAATAAGAAGACAGTTACATTTAACCAAGGAAGACTAATTTTTATTAAAATAGTTAAATCCTCAACAAAATGCATAAATTTTTAACCAAATAGTTGATCATTAAACTAAAAAAGATAAATTTTTAACTAAAAATGTAATGGTAAGATTTCTAGTTGGCAAAAGTTATTTTTCAACCAAGAAGAAATCAAATGTGTAACAAAAATATTTTAATTTTCTGACTAATAGATGAATTTTTCACCAAAAAAGAATAGTTTTTGAGAAAACAGTTCCATTTTCAACAAAATGCCAGCTTGATACCAACCGTAGTTCTTGGGGCGACAACTCCCCCCCCCTTCCTTCAATTGGTAACGTAGTTTATGGAAGATCCCTCAAATGAAAAAATGTTTTCCTTTAAATTAAAAAAATTACATTCTAATAAAATTCCTTAAATATCATCGTATCTAATAAAATACTTTAAAAACCTCGAAAATCTCATAAAATTTTTAAAAATGATTGTAGGTTCTATAACATGATTTCAAAACTTCAAATTCTAAAAAAATCTTTGAGAACGCATGAAGTTTGTTTTAAACTTCTTGAAATCATTAAAATTTTTCAAATCTTTTAAACATTCCTTGTAAGCCTCAAAAGTAATCTAAATTATTGTAAATTCCTTGGAAATCTTTTGAAATACCTTAAAATTTCTTGAAGTTCTTTAAGATTTCCGTAGGAAAATTTTTGAAATCAAGAAAAAAATTCTGAGATCTACAAAACTCTTCAACATTTTTGAAAATGCATAAGACATTTTTGAATCTCTTCAAATCTTTTTATCTTTAAAAACCCCTGTATTGTTTTTAATCCTTTCAAATACTTTGAAACTTTTTAATCATTTGAATGTCCTTTACCATCCTTCAAAACACCCGAAATATTTCAATTCCTTTTCAATTTTTTTGAACATATTGCAATTTTATAAAAATTTTCAAAATTCTTTTCTATTTTTTAAAATTCCCGCAAATCCTTTCAAATTTTTTATATACATTAAAATATTTAAAAATCTTTCAAATACTTTGAAATTACTTAATTCTTGTGAATAAATTCTTTCAAGTTTACTAAAATATTATAAAATCTGTTAAAATTTTGTGAAAATATATCAAATTTAATGAAATTTCTGAAAAAATATAAGTTTAAATTAGAGAAAGTTTAAAGATGATAAAAATTGAAAATTTGTATTATATCGTAAAGTATCAAAGGCATTTAAAAAGATTAATACGGTTTTATCATTCAAAAATTAGATTTGAGTATCAAAAAAACACGCATTATTATTTTCACGGTTGAAATTTAATAATTTTCAATAAAAATAAATAAATAAATATTAAAAAAGCAAATATTATAGCATTATATTATAAGTAAATATTAAAAAATTCACTATTCTAAAATCGTTTAAAATCATATGCTTAATTGAACATTAAGAAATAAAAACTTAAGGGTAGGTCATTCGTTTAGAACTTGTTTAGGCAAATCGTAAAAAACTTGCATTTTAGACTTAAGCTGTTACAGCGTTTTTTTTCAGTAGAGAATCCCGGATGGTGTTTTGTAAATGAAATATGACTTTGAATTTTTTTTTAATTTGTGACTTAGGAATATTTCATATATTTTTTGATCGGGCTGTTGTTTTTTGTGTAAAACATTAAGAGACCAATTCGTAATATTTTCGAAGAGTTGAAACTTAGTTCGTCCTTTTGTTTAAGTGGTACAAACCATTGCAATTTTAAAAAAGATTAAAACTACAGACTGCTCTTTCATAATTTTTACGAAAGATCAAATTTGCCTGAAAAAAATAACAGCCCAAACAAAAAATATAAAATATTCCCAAGCCTCAAATTAGAAGAAAAATGTTCTAAATCATATCCCATTTACAAAACAATATCCCGGATCATTTACTCAGAATAAAAAACGCTTAAACACCTTGAGTATAAAATGGAATTTTGTATGATTCGCACAAGAAATCTCTGGACCAATGAACTACCCTCAAGAACTTCTAAGCTTTGTTCAAAACTGAAGTATTTTCAATTCAGGATTGTAAAAATTAATTGGTTAAATTATTAATTTTTAAAGTTGTGCATCAAGCTGTTCAAGATTTATCATCTTAACCTAAAGTGCAAAAGTAATAACATAAAAATTGATTTTAATGCATTTTAATTAAAGCGAAAAAAATTAATTTTACTTTAAGTCAAAGCTGATCCTCAAACGAGGCCAGAAAAAGCCGCGAGAGTTCAAGTGAAATATATATTACGACATAGAAATGAAACACTTTGCGCAAAGTTCCCTGACACACTATGAACATAGTTTTAAATAAAATTATTTTATGTTGACCTAACATTATTTTTGCTAACGCTTTCATTGTAAATACGAAACGGAGTACTAGTGACTTCAAACCTGTTGTATATTTTATTTTCTATTTCGATTATAATGCAAAAATCGACCAAAAACGTATTTTATATTGATATTTTTAATGCCAAAAGTAAGTTTTACTTGTGTTAAAAATTTGATATTCATAATATCCTGACATAAATTTGTCCAATTATACTATGTGGTTAGAATATCGTGATCAAAAGCTTCCAAAATTTTTATTAATTTAGCAAACAATAAGACAAACAAATTAAAAAATGCAGTCAAACTTTAAATTTTCTCTTTAACACATAATATAAGGTAAATTATAATACAAGTCAGAGTAATGTTTAGTAAACTATTTTATTTGATTTAGGAGGATTACACATTTTTCACATAAACATTGTTTCTTGCTATTTTTGCGGGTTGTTCGTAAAACACATAATATTTCAAATTAATTCAATCCCTGCGAATAGCTCAACAGTACCGATTCAGTATAATTTGGTTTTCTTCAGCTTAGAATCTTTAGACTTTCGAATTTTAACTTTTAGATCGCTACTTTCAATGTCAGAGAAAAAGAGGTTTGCACGGCTGCAAAGGTATATAGAACTCCTTGCTTGGCAATTGAATAGATCTATATGAAAAAGATTATAATCTACAAATAAATTAGTTTAAATTCGGCAATCATCCATCTGATGAATAAATATTCATAATGAATGGCGCAGCTCTGGCAAGTGTTGGAATTGGGGAGACATAGGGGCAATTGTGTACCAATGTGTTGTACCAGGACATACTTCCACAACAAACGCCAAACGAAGTTTGTGATCATATGCGCGATAAAGAGGCCGCTTTGAATGACTCAAGGGAATTACATCTTGTCCCGGAAGCCTCATAGCGAGGACCGTTCCATCCAAGGTTTTTAAAATCTGCACTGATCTGCCATATTCTGTGTCATGATGGTGCCATACGGGAGATGATGATGTTAGAGTAGACGTGAATGGTCCAGCTCCGAATGATGAACAACCTACAAAATATCCCCAATCATTTAATTATGTGAAACAAAAAAATATAACATAAGAGCTATTAGCATTAATATAAGAGTAATTGAAACGACCTTAAAACGTTTCTTGGACGTACCTGTCAGAAGAAATTATCTAAACGTTCCAGAAATAGACCCAAATTAGGCCAAAAAATGTTCTGTAAATGATTCATGCCTTAAACAAGGCCTTGAAACATCTCTAGAACATTTTTTGCTTAAGAAACGTTATTTGAAATGACTTAGGACTTACAGAACCGCTGCAATAAGGTTCTTTGACATTTGCGCCCACCAAGAGTAAATTAATCTGGTTTCAACCCTTCGATGGCACACTGGGGTCGGAAAGACCCCAGACATATTCAATCTAATTTAAGTCCCTCTAAACTCTGAAAATGGCACGTTTTTATTTCCTACAGCCTTGTTTCTACAATATTTTTTCTACAATCTTTACTGCTAAAATCTTTTTTTTTTAACTTCTACAATCTTTTTTCATATTTGAAATGAATTTTTAACTAAATAACCCACATCATTTTTTAAAGTAACTATCCAAGAGTGTGAGAAAAATTCAGCTACTCAAAATAATGTTGGCTCTTTGCGGGAAGCCTTTTTCGCTTGGGGTCAAGAAGACCCCAGTATGCCAGCTATGTTACGCATCGGGAAGTATGCCATCGAAGGGTTAAGTGATGCATTCGTTAGGTAAAGCAAAGCATCTTTAGTTTAGTATTTAAAACGCGATATTGGTTCTCCTAGAATTTGCATCTGAAGGTTCACAATGTTTAGCCGCAAGCTTTTATATTTTCGACATCGAAGAGGCGAATATCTCATTTAGAAAAGCAGAACAAAGGTTGTCCTTTTTTTCCCTACAGGAACAGCTTCGTCACAGTTTACGGTATATTTATATTGGAATCAAATTCGTGATGCTAACTAATTTTTTTTTTTTTTTTACTTTAGGATTTATTAAATCTACCAAAAACGAGGATATGAACTTTATGCAAAAAAAATTACTTTATATAACTAATTTACTGCCCCTGGAAAAATACCCTGAGGATAAGTTAAATATTGTCACCAATGGATTACTTTTCTCATGAATATAAAAATTATTTCCGTAAAAAGTTGTAGTCGGGAAATGAATTTTAGTGATTTTTTTAAGTTTGTTTATCTATAAACATGAATCAAGAATTTTCTTCATTATCAATTCAGTTAATAAAAATTTGCAAACATTAATTTTATTTATCGATAATATTTATTTTTTAATGTTTCAAAACATTTTTAACAAAAGAGAACATTTTCATCGTAAGTTATTTCTAAATCTTGGGGAAAAAATCCTTTTCCTAAAAAGTTGTAGGCACGAGATCTTGTCTATATTTTTGTGAAACACCGTACAGGGTGCAAAACTGTGTAAATATTACTTTTCTGCGTTGTATTATGTTTTTATAATAAAGTAATTAATAAATAATACAAAATTACGGCATGTGTAATTAGTATGACATATTTTTGACAAATTTATAAAATTCCAAATGTGACAAAATCCCAAAAATTTATATAACGAAACAGAAGTTTGCCCAGAAATGAAAATTGTTTAAATTTACTATTCTAATGATATAAAAATTCAGAAATATAAAATTTTTGGACTGAACATGTCTAAAAGTTTTCTTTTTATTCAGCAATTTTAAATTTCGTCAATAAATATATTTCTTTATTGTTTAAAAACTTTTGTTGCGACAGTTATTTATAATTATATTTTTTATATTCAGAACTTTAAAAATTAAGTAAAATAATCTGTTTCTATTAATTTATTAAATAAAACTTTCAAATGAATAATTCTATTTTATGATAAAATTTTTGTTTGACGGTTTCTAAACATTTTCAATGAATGAGAAAATTTTATTTCAAATGACTTTTTTCATGAATTGTTAATAACGGGAAATAAGTTTGTTATTAACATTTTTCATTACGATGTAATTTAGAAGTTTTTCATACTTTTGATGTGACGAAAAAATTCAATTAGGAACAAAGACAAAAATTTCTTGAATTAGGAATTGTTTACACTGTTGGTACCGGTAATAAAAATTGTCGGTGCCAGTCAAAACAGTTATCAATGCCGAAATTAAGACTTCTGGCTACTTATTTTCAGAATTAGGTTTCATATTCAAAGAAATCTAATACGTTTTGAAGATTTCTATATATGTAAAAAAAAATATAAAAGATTTTAAGACATTTTTTTTAAATTTTTCAGAATTTAAAATTTTGTTAGAAAAAGGGAATTATTTCAAAAGATTTTCCGAATTTTTAGAAGATGTAAAAAATTAAGAAATAATTCAAATCTGAATAAGGTTTTTGCAAATGCAAAAAAATTAAAATTTCGGAATATATCAAAAAAGAAGCTATTCAAGAACTTTATAAGGTTTCAAGACAATAAATAATTTTTTTAAAGATTTTTGAAAAAATCTAAAATGAATATTTATTTTAATAAAATAATTCAAGAAGAATGCATTAAGTCATGAAGAAACCTTCGAAGTCAATCTTTAGAATCTGTAGAATTTTTAAAAAATTCTAGAAATCATTTGAATTATTTTAAAACTTATATAGAAGCTATTAGAAGATTAAAAATAATTTGAATGTTGAGAGGACCTCAGCAAATTAAAATTAATGTGCAGGTTCCGGCAGATTTCGGCAAATATTTTGAAGCTTTTAAGAAACTTAAGAAGCTTCAATAAAATGAAATATAAAAATCTACAAAATTACTGGGAAAATAATAAATTAATTCTTATTCAAAAAACATAATTTTAGAAGAATATTAAAAAAGATTTAAAAACTTCAATGAAATTTACAAAATTGTTTTAAAAAATTCAAAAGATATGAGGCCGTTATTTTTAAATATGCAAATTTTTTTTTAATTTTGAAAATTTTGAATAATTTCAAAAGACATTTAGAAGGCTTGGCAGTTTTTAAAATAGTGAAAAATGCTTTAAAATATCAAAAAATTGCAGTAAATTGTAAATGATTTCCTAAAATTTAAAAAAGAATATAAAATATTTCAAAGCAAAATTGTTAGGAAAATTCGTGTCAGTCTAACATACATTCAGATGTTTTAAATAGATCAAAAATAATTGAAAACTTGTAATTATTTAAAAAGTTTTGTTAAAGAATGTAGATTTTCGTAGATGTTTCGAAGAGGTTTTGTTAATTGAAGTTGTTCAAACCCCTCGCTCCTATACTTTCCCTACTCTGCACTACAACTTTCCTCTTACCACCACTGCTTCCCACTCTCCCCACTTTTCCAACTAAGACACCACTTCCCCTACTTCCCTTACCCAGTTATCTCTTTCCCACCCCTACTCAGCCGCTCTACCATACTACCCCACCCTTCACTTCGCTGACTTCCCGGACGAACCAATCTCACTTCAAATCATTACACGAACTTCGCCTCAGTTCCCATCAGTTCCACTACTTTTCAATCTAATTTTCCCTTACTTCCTCTCTTCTTATTTCCCGCACTTCCCCTTCAATCATTTCTACTCACTTATACTCATCTCATTTTCCCTACTTCACACACTTCTCTCCTCACTTCCCCTTATTTACCTAAACCATATTTTTCTTTTTGGGAAAAAGTTCGATAAACAGACAGACACCCGACCGAAACAGTAAGGATATCTGCTCAGGTCTACGAGTCGATAAAAATTAGAAGATTCAAAACAATTTTTTTTAATATTAAAAAAAAAAGATATTATGTGTGTTCGAATTTGAGTTGTCAAAAATAAAACAAAAAACAATAACTGAAGGAAATTGCTATTTTCTATTTAAAATTATTTTTTCCCCCAAAATGGCAAGCAGTTAATGATTTGTACTATTTTCGATTAATATCCGAATTTAATTATACCAATTTTGAGTAAATTATTCATTAAATTATCTTGTGCAGGGGTTTGAATTTGTTATTTTTTATTATTTGAGTTTAGTTGTTCATTTTCATTGTTAGAATGTCATATGATTCTATTAAATCATATATTTTATCTAAAATCCAGTATTTACTTTTTGAAAACATCTTCTAATGACACGATAGTCCCGAAAGTGAAACGCAGATATAATACTTTGAATATTAAGGACACTAAGTGTACAGAAAAAAGATGAAATTAATGATAAAAATGTAATTATTAATCAATAAAATACGAAATCGTACAAATATTTTTTATTTTGCAACAAATTAGAAGAACACCATCAGAGCTTACTTATACTCAGAATCTTTTCAATGAAAAAAAAATTTAATTTCCAAAAACCATGAAAAAAAACTCGCAAAAGTCACAAACACCGTCAGAAGAAAGTCGCGGGACTCAAAAATATTTTCGGGAATACGGAAGTCTCTTTTTACACTTACCACCCAAGTCCAGATAAACCGCAAATGTAAGAGCCAGAAAGCAGCTACCGATCTTCATTTCTTCCACGTTAATTGCTTGAACGACGAAAGAGCAATTTAAAAGGTAATCACCGCTATTTATACCTAAAATTTACCTTCGGCTCAAAATAGGGGTCTTTAGTAAGGGGAAATTTAAAGAATTTTCCTTACAGACTAGACATCTCGTTTCCACTCTACGCCTCCTTACTCTTCATGAAAAACTTCCGTCTCACTCTCAATATTTCAGGTACATTCTATTTACTATAATTTATTATCGCATCATGAAAAAATCACGCGAAGCATTCGAAATTTAGCAAGACAATAAAAATGTTTCACTTATCATGAAGTATAGGTTTGGACTCAAGATACATTATGGCATTAACTGCGATGACTAAGGTTATTATCAAAGTTTAAGAAAAAAGTAAGAATTATTCTAGATCCTACAACGCGGTCAAAGGTCAAGATCACGAAGAATTATATTTTTCTCGTTATTTTCAAGCGATCAATTTGATTTGTGATCCGGTTAATCGGCAAAAGTTGTTAACTATGATGATAAAAGTATAAGCACTTAAATCATCTCAGTATACAACTTTCACCGTTCCCCTAAATAAGGGAAAAAAATTACTTGCTTAAAAATTGCGAGAAAAATGTTAACTTTGGTATTTTGTCTTTGACCACGTTTTGCGAAATGAAAAATTATTATTATTTAGAGGCTATTCGAGGGAAAAAACATCAACTGTCTTTCACCTAAAAAAATATGGTTAAAATTTTTTAAAAGTGAAATTTATTTTTTGTACTTTAGTCTTGATGATCAAATATTCATTTGAGAAAAATGCTTACGTTTTGTGAAAAGTACGTGAAAAATCTTTGCAAGACTGTTCGAGAAAAAATTTATTTCACTTCTATCAAAAAAGTTTTAAATCCATGAAATATATGATAACCTTGAAAACTACTTAATACCTTTATTCGTAAGTGAATAAATTGTCAACCTTTTCTTAATTTTTTAAAAGATTTTAAAATACATGGAAGGCTTTAAAGTAATCCTATTGAATTGTAGAAGATAAAATTTTATTTAATTGTTATTCAAAATGCTACAAGTTCCTAAATTCGATGATACACCCCAAAAATACCCAAAAAATTACCCTTTCCTCCTCGGTACATGGAAAAATTGCTTTCCATTAATTTCCTTCAGTGCAAAAACACTTTGCTGAAGTTTAAATGCCACCAAACAATTTTCGTTGTTTAGGTTAAGTGACTTCAGAAATAATGACCTCGGGCCTATAATGATTTTCCTATAATTTTTTCCTAATTTTATGAAATGAATTACAAAAAATTATTAGACATATATTTATATACAAAACAATTATAAAATATGTACTACTAGTATAAAAAATACAGAAATATTAAAGAAAATAATGTAAAAAATAGACAAACTACAAAGAAGCGAATTATTTTAGACCAGTTATACTTTTACATAGAAGTGCACGAAAATAGCAATTTTTCGCAAATAACTTTGACGCAGCAAGAATCTGTGAGTTTCCTTCATGTTTTTAAAATCATTTAAAAAACTTATTCTTCTTTGGAAATATATATTAATCCATTAGGATATTTGAAATTTATTAAAACTCTTTGCAATCCCCTGCAATTTTTGTAACTCCTTTTGAATGCCTTTTAAATGTTTGAAACGGATAAAGTACCGTATACATTTTTATTCTAAAATTTCTTAAAAATATGAAAATTTTTTTATTTACTTTCTAAAGTTCACCAGAGATTCCGTAAATTTTGTTAAATTCTCTAAAATCCCTTTGAATCTTTGAAAATCCTATAAAATTCTTTAAAATCCATTAACTTTTTAAAATCCCTCAAGATTCGCTGTAGTCTTCTATAATGATTGAAAATATTTAAGCTCTCTTGAAAGTTTTTCAATTTTGTCATATTTTCTGAAATCTTCAAAATCCGCAGAAATTCATTGAATTTTAATTTATTCTATTCCCTAGAGTTCTCTAAAAATTTGCTAAAAATTCACTTAAATTCATTGAAATCTTCAGAAATCGTAACAATAGATCCAAGTATTTAGAAATAATTTAGAATAACTCAAAAATAAATTAGGTAAAACCTAAATATTGAAGTTCTCTGAGAATCCGTTCAAATACATGAAAATCTTTATCGATTCAATGAAATTTTCAAATTTTGTTTAATTTCTTGATATACCTTTAAAATCATTGAAATGGTTAAAGTTGCAAGGCATACATTGTGATTTTATGTATTTTTCAGAATTCCCTAGAAATCCTACAATCTTCTTTAAATTCTCGCAAAATTTTTTGATACATTTAAGGTCCTTTATATTATCTCAAATCGTACAAATTTATTAAAATATGTAGACATTATTTTTGATTTCTTGAATGCAAATCGAAATTAACTTTTAATTATGGTTCAGAAAAAAATCCTATAAAATTTCCAGAAACCTTTTACGTCGACTTTAAAATTTTTGAAAACCTTATAAAGTTCTCTAAAATCGACTAAATTTTTTTAAATCTTAAAAAATTTTTTAGAATCTTTTAAAAGTGCTTAAAGTCTTCTGAATCTTTCACAATACCATAAATTTTTTGAAATAATTTATAGTATAATAAAAAACCTTGAATTTTTTGAAATTTGTCTTTGTAATCTCATGACATATTTGAAAAAATTACAAAATTCTTTGGCATTTGTGGAAATATTTTATTATTTTATTATCATTATATTATTATTCCACTGAGTTTATATTTATATATATATATATATATATATATATATATATATATAATTTATTAAATATA
>JAUELO010356738.1:0-14685 GCA_032357855.1 Amphibolips quercusostensackenii | reverse complement strand
TACATTTGCACCACCACGCCGTCCTCATTCATGATATTTTTCGTGAATTTTCTTAGATCTCCATTTTATAATTACTGTATAAATTTTCAACATAACATTATTGCTATTTAAATTTATAATTACGTTAATTATTATTGATATTGGATTCCGGTTTTATTACGTTTGTAAAGTCGTGTACTTGAAATATTCAAATGATGCCTCGCCCTTTACGATTAATAATAGTTATCGTAAATGATATAATTCTACGTTACATGGATTCACTGAATTTATTCTTTCAGAATTTAATTTCAGCAGAAATTTAAGTGGCTGAAAGATTTTAACGAACAAATAGTTATTCGAAAATTGAGTAAATGATGAAAATTAATATGAGTGTTAGCGCGCACGTGCGCGCGCATATAAGACTCTAGTGTAGTGATAAAACGCGCAATTTTCGTTTTAATCGTAAAAAATAACATTAAAAATAAAAAAATTAAATTTTTCGAAAAACGACACATGATACGAAACAGAAAATTAAATAACAAAAGTTTTTCACCCAAAAAGGAACTACAAATTTGTTGTAAATAATTTTAAGGTAGGTCAAGTAGATTTTATTTTAATCGTAAAAAAAGGGTAAAAATAAAAAATACAATTATTTAATAAACGACACAAGGGACGAAAAAAATTAAAAGCTAAAAGTTGTTTGACCAAAAAAGATCTACATATTTTTTATGTATTCTTCTTATGTTTAATTTGTTATGTTGTATACTGCTTAACATATTTTGTAATTATTTGAACAATTTTAATTTTTTTAAACAATTCTTCACCCTGTAAAGCATGAAAAGTTATTTTCTCGAATTAATTAAGCAATTGTCAGATATTTACTTTTTTAAAAAGAAATTTATTAATTATTTAAACAATTAATGATCACTCACTTACACCTTTTCACAGATAAGGTAGAGAGAATACTCGTTTTTTCAGATCTCTCACACTATGTCGCTTATTATTCAGTATTTCGTTATTTTAGAACCTATATCACATATTTTTCAAACAATAATAATTTGTGTTATTAATTAAATTCAATTGCTCTGAATTAAGTACGGTCATTTCTTTTTACTCAAAATCAACCCCGCAGAATAATGGAATCTATGTTTTAAAAATCATTTGCATGTAGATCTTTACTTAAGTATAGACTTGAATTGTATACATTTTTTTAATTATTAAAATTTTCTAAATTGCATAAGTGAAACCGCGAAGAGAAGTAATTTAAAAAAAGAAACAGAAAAAAACTTTTCCGAAAGCAATTGAATTTAATTCTTCAAACAATATAGAGTATACGTTCTAAAATGCGAAAATACTTGATAATAAGCGACATAGCATAAAAGATTTTAAAAAACTAGACATTTCTTCACCTTTCCTATAAAAAGGTGCAAGTGAATTGTTACTAATTGTTAAAATAATTGCGACAAATTTTAAACAAAAGAATAATTATCTTGAAATTCGCTAATCGTCTCACTAAATGTAAAAAAGAATAACATTTCGTGATGCACAAGAAAAATTGTTTAAGCAAACAAAATTTTTTCAAAAAGTTGCTGATTATCCTCAAAAAAAATATATCGCTTTCAGCTTCCTTTAATTGTGTCATTAATTTCAGAAAATAATATTTTTTTATGATTTACAGGTGAAAAAATAAATAAAAAAATAAAAAATGTTTAAATAATTATCAAATATCTCTAAGAAATATATTACTTATAGCATTCCCTGATTGTGTACTACTGTTAAAATTCATCTACTTTATGTAATTTATCGCGAAAGATTATAACTTTTTACGATTTACAGGAGGCAAAAATTGTTTAAGAAAATAATTATTGTTCAAAAAATTCAAAATTATTTAAAAATACTTATTTATGTACAAAAAATTCCCAAAAATATAGTCTTTAGCATGAATTTAAAAGAAAACTGCTAGTTTGCATTTTTTGGGCATTTCCCGGACACGACGAATTCTCTAACAAGTTTTTCCTTTTTCAATTTTTTCGAAAACCGAGCTTTCCTTATTTAAAACCTAACGTTAATTCCAAGGGCCCATGGGCACGGAATAAAGTTAAAAAAAAAAAGAAAAAGAGATGTAATTGCGGATTTTATATTACTCTAGATTTCCGACACTTTACTTAAAATTATAATTTTTAATAAAATCTTCTAATAAAAGATAATGAAAATATTCATTACTTTTAAGTTAAAAACCATACAAAAGTACATATTACAAATTACATATTGAGTTATTATTTAGAAGCTTATATCATAAAAAATGCCCTCTTATACATAAAAACTGAAGATTTTTCGAACTTAAAATGATGTGATTCCTAAAAATTCAATAGTTTTCAAATTTCACGTTCTTAAATTTGAAGCCTTGGTAAAATAATACGTGTTTGAATTATATGTTGCTTCTGATTAGTAATAAAATATAAATTATTATTCGAAAATTCGAATCGTCAAATATCAAATGCTTTAATTTTTACTTTAGGTGATTTGAAATCAGGACAGTTTTATGTTAATAAAGTAAGGTAAAATAGATTAGTTGTGTAAACAAGTTTAATGTTTCTAGTCTGAAGCTCTAACTTGAAAATACGAAATGTTTGTGGGGATGACGTATGCTGTTTATAAGATTCACAGTATTTCCCGTTCTTTGTTTCAGCATTAAGTAATTACTAATTAGTAGTTTTCCAGCATCAAGTTATTGAATATTTTAAATGAACAAATAATTCATTTTTCCCTGATCTCATATGCGCATATTTCTTAAATTGAATTTCTTAGAATTTAATTTTTAATTAGTGAAATTTTACTAATTTAGATTATAAAACCGGAAACTCTGGTTCCAATTTTTACGGAGGCTTGAAACCATTTATATTAGTTTGTTCTCTGTTATGCAAGAAAACTTTTTTTTTCGGTACTTTTCAAAACAATCCAGATAAATAATAATTTTTTTTTTAAATTCGGACTAGGGGTCTCACTGTTTCAAAATCCGCATAGAAAACCGCAAGAAACTACGGATAAAGAAAATGGCGACCGTTTTTCTGAAAGTCAATCATCTCAGTTGTTTTGTAGAAATCCTTGAAAGATACAAGTTTGATTTGGACTTTTTTCCGTTTCTATACAATATTTAACTGTTTTGTAGAAACTTTAACGAGTTTGTTAAGAAGGCATCCTTTTTATTAAAAATTCACCTATTATATTGAAAATCCATATCGTTTGGTTAAAAATTCCACTATTTTGTAGGAAATTCGTCTTCTGACTCGGAAATTAGAGAATTTATAGAAAATTCAAATATGTATTTGAAAATTAATTTTTCACATAGAATCTGTTTTTTAGAAATTTGGACTATTTTGTTTTTATTTCATCTGTTTTTTTAATTTGCCTGTTATCTTGAAAATTCGTCTTTTCCCGATAAGCGTTTCAATGTTTTGTGTAAAATTTGTCTTTTTGCGTGGTCATTCAGCAATTTTGGCAATTTTGGCAATACTTGGTTAAAAGTTGTTCTGATTTATTAAAAATATAGTTTTTGTTGCAAAAATTTATATTTATGAGAAAATAAAAAAATTACACCATTTGTATCAAAAAATTTTACTTTTCAACTTAAGATTCACTCTAATTTTTTAATTGATTTGTTTTCGAGTAAATAAAAATAACATTAAATTAATATTAAGCAATAATATTACACCCAAAAAATATGGGCGTAAATAACAATTCTTTGAAATGCTTAAAAAATAAAAATTAGTGATTTAATTTTACAAGTAAAGAATTCCAAATACAAACTTTAAATTCTTTTTATTTTTCCCTCTTCACCCCTTTTGTAGAGAAATTCTCTTTTTCCCCTATTTTCAAGAAACTTTCCTTTTTTTCTCGTTTTTTGCTTTTATACAAACTGAACTGATAGAACCCAAAAAGAAAATTCAACTATTTTCTGTTGGAAATTAATCCTTTTTAATTGAAACGTCTACCATTACATTTTTGGTTCAGAATTTTAGTGGAAAATTAATTTCTTGCACTTAAAATTTGATTTTGTGTTGGATGAAAGTTAATTTTTTTAACTGAAAATTTAAATACTGTATTTTGTGTTGACAATTTAATTTGAATTGAAAATTCAATTGTTTTCTAGAGAAGTCGCGTCTTGCTTGAAGGTGAAACTGTTTGATTAACAATTTTTTTTTAGAAAATATAACTGTTTGAAAATTTATCTTCGTAGTTGAAAAATACAACTAAATGACTAAAAATAAACTATTTTGTAAAAAAGCAATCTTATATTGTTAGAAAATTAGTAATTTTAATTAATAATTATTTTCATATGTTTCAAAGTCTTAGAATTAAACGAACTTAAATACCTATTACAAAATTTTTTGTATTTTCTAAATTTAAAAAATAATTTAAATAGTTCACAAGCTTTATTTGATCATTTCTTGGGTTATGATTATCAGACGTGAACTTTTATTAAAGGCTATAATAACGCAATCATTTTAAATTTTGTCACAAAAACTCTGTATACATATATCAAACAATTACGCGATTTCTTCCCGAGATATTTACTTCATAGTCACTCAAGATTTACTCTAATTTTTTATTGCCTTGTTATTGAGTGAATAGCAATGACATCCAATTCATATAAACCAACCATATTTACGCCAACTGTGTTTCATTTGATCAGCTGCTTTTGATAAAAGTAATTTTTTTCTGGAATCTTTCTTGCGTATTATTTTTAACAAGACACAAAATCGAATATTTATTTCGTGAAAATTATATGATAAATTTAAGGTTTATTAATAAAAATGAAATATAATAATAACGTTATGAAAATATCAATATCGATTTACTATTTCGTATCATAGAAGTATACATGTAATTGAACAAACTATATCAATGTGTACCAAATGTATGCCGATTTTTTACAATTTACAATTATTTCTTTGGAAATTATTATATCAATTTTAATTTTTTTTTATTTGTCATGTACCAGTTTGCAACGTAATAAACTAAAAGTTTATTTATAACTATTTAGATAATGTTAGCCTTACAGAGTTCTTTTTACAGTTTTTAAATTAAGGTTAAATGGTAATTAAATTGACAGTTTTTGAAAAAATATAGCCAAAATTTTTTTAATTTGTTAATTTTATTAAGTGATAAAATTTATTTTCAAATTTTTCTTAACATTGATAATAGAAGAAACCATTTTTTTACAAATGATTATTAAATATTGGAAAATAATTATCTTCTTAGGATTTTGCTAATACACTATAATTTATACTAGACTATCATACGCGCGCGCCAACTTTTTTTTAATTTTTATCATTGACCCCATTTTTGAATACCTATTTATTTGTTATAACTTTTTGTCGACTTAAATTCTTGCTAAAATTAGATTTTGGAAAAATTTATTCAGTGAATCCAAGTAACGTAGCATTAATTCATTTACGATTACTATTATTAACAGTAAAGGGCGAGACATCATTTGAATATTTCAAGTGCACGATTAAGCTAACGTAAAAAGTCCGGAAGGAAATGTCAATAATAATTAATAAAATCATGAATTTGGATACCAATAATGTTCTGTTGAAAAATCTTGTAATTCTAAAATGCAGATCTATGAAAAATCACCGAATACAACACGAATGAGGGCGGCGCGGTGATGCAAATGCAGACATGAAAATCTTTACAAAATACAATATTTAACATTAAATAGTGAGGATAAATCATTACTATATTTATAAAAAACGCATCACAACATATTAATAATTCATTAAAATATATTTTTTTTGCACTTTTAGGTTATGCAATTCAATATTGTGAAGAACCTAATTTTTGTACAATGAAATTTGCGGGCACTTTACGGCCACTTTGATAAATCAGAGCATCAAAATATAACATCACCAAATTATTAAAACATTAATACCTATAATTTTGAAAATTATATTCTGATCCGATACTTATAGAATATAATTATACAATATAAAAATCATTTAAATTGCATTTGCATTAACATTTTACAATAATTTTTATGTTATATTTTTTAATTTAAACTTTTCTTTTTCAAAATATAATTTATTAATCATTTGTGCATATAATAACACAATAATAAATAAATAAAAAATTTTATCTTTACGTAACTTAATATGGTCAAAAAAATTAATCAGCTAAGAATTAATTAATCAGTTTACAAAATAAGAATAATGTCAACTATATCTTCCATTAAAAAATTTGAATAATTTTTACCTTATATTTTTTTTCAATCTGAAGCTTAGTTCTGTAAATTGGATTTAATAATAACTTTATTTAATAATTGAAGAAAATGTCAGTTTTAATAGAATCAGTTAGTAATTAATTAATAAGTTCACAACATGAAAAGCATTAAAGAATTTTCATTATAAGTGACCTTTTATAGTAAGTTTAGAAAATTTAAAACATGTTTGCAACAAAATTTTGAAAAATAAATTCAGATAATCATTACATATCACAAAAATGCACACAAGTTATATAATCGAAATATAAGTATCTTAAACATAAATAATCTTTGATTATAAAAATTATAGCCAATATTCAATAACATAACCTAGAAGTAAATAATCAATTTATCTACTTGATTACAAAAAAAAAATTAAAATTTAATCTTTATGTAATTCAATATTGTGAAAAAAATTAATAAGCTTCTTATTAATTTATCTCTTAACGTCATAATGATTATTGTACTATAATTTCTACTTGGACATTCAAGTAAGTTTTACGTTACATTTCTTTAATTTTTCATTATAGTATATAATTTAGAAAATTAAATTGAGACATTTATTTCACAATTTTAAATTCATTGGCAAAAATTAAATAATTTGAGCTGAGGTTTTTTATATATATAAATAAACTTTTAGTATGCAAATTATAATAGCCAATATTCATTCACATAACCTTAACGTAAATAATCAATTTACGTACACACAAACTAAGAAGCATTCAACTATAATTTTTGATAACATATTCAAACAATTTTTACTTTATTTTTTTATATAAACTTGAATTTTCATGTCTAAAAATTTGATTCATTGATAACCTTTAAACTAATTCCAGAGAATTTAAGTTTCAATATAATCAGTTAATAATTAATTAATCAATCAGTTATCAACATAAACAGCATTAAATAAAAAAAGCATTGCATGTTACTCAATTAAAGAATATTAAACGGCAATCTCTTAAAGTGAATAAACAATTCATGAACTTCATTGAAACAAAATAAAATTCAATCTTGATGTAATTTAATATTACGAATAAAATTTATCAGCTATTAATTAATTAATCAGTTCACAAAATGAGAAGCACCTCAATTATATTTTACTTCATATTTTCTTTTTTCAATTAGAACTTTAATTTTTGTTTATAAGATTGATTAATAATATTTCAAACTAATTGGAGATAATGTTAGTTTTAATATAATCACTTAATAATTAAATGATTAATTCACAATATAATTAGCATTAAAAAATCTGTTTTATTAGTAAACTTTTATAGTTATTTTAGAAAAAATTAAAACATAACATATTTACAACAAAAAATTTCAAAAATAAATTCTTTGAAAAATTAGAAGGAAAAAGCTTTTTAGTTTTTTGCGTACAAAAAGTTTTCTTGAGGTATTTAAATGTATGTATGCGATTTATCAAACATTTATTTTCATTCCAACAGTCAAATAATATTCACATTATATTTTTTTATTTTATTCAAATATGCATTTTTATACATTAAATTCATTTATGATATGTTACTTAAATTAAAAATATTAAACTTTAATCCTTATGTATTTAAAGAATTACGCAATTCTTTTCATTTATTATTAAAATAATTTTTACTTTATATATTTTTTGAATTGGAGTAATAAGAAAGTTAAACGCGCACAAAACATACACAAATTGTACTTTGCAATAGTAAAAATGCGTAACTCGAAATTATTATCGATAATCAATAAAATTAGCAATCTACTTTTTTAATTCTGTTGATTTTAATTTCAAATACAGAAAAATAAAAAAAAATTATTCCTGGAGATTTTAAGGCAATAAGTTTGAAAGTTTTATCAGAACATAAAAGTTTTTAGAAGACTTTGAAAGTAATTTTAAAAGATTTCAAAAAATTATGAACAAGGTGTTGATTTTTTAAGATTCTTTAGCTTATTGAGATTTGAAGAAACCCAAGTTTCATACAGAAATAACGAATAAGCAAGAAAATTTTAAAATTTCAAACAACAAAAAAATAAGATTTTAACTAAATACTTGATTTTTTAGCTAAAAAAACGGTTCTCTGACTGGAATAGTTAAAATTTCAACCAAAAAGATAAAATTTATGCAAAACGCATGTTTTTTGACCTAAAAATTAAATTTCCTAGCAAAAAATATTAACTTTGAATAAAATAGTTAAAATTGAGACTGAAAAGGACCAATTTTTAATCAAATTGTTAAATTCTTAGATCAAAAAGATCAATTTTCAACTAAGTAGTTGAATTTTCAGCGAAAAAAGATCAATTTTCTCCAAAAAATGGAATAGTTAAATTTTTTGTACAAACATTAGTGTTTAACTAAATTCCTGAGTTTCCTGCAAAACAAAAATAGTTTTAACCGAAAGAGAATATTTTTTAACAAAACATGTAATATTGTATATTTTCATCAAAAATAGATTTTATTTTCGAGATACTTTTCAACAAATTGTATAATTTTTAGCAAAGTACATTAATTTTTAATGAATAGTTCAAATTCAAACCAACAACCTGAATTTTTAACTACTAAGAATAAAAGACATTAATTGTTAAACAAATAAATTAAATTTTGAGTGTAATTATACGTCTTGCACTAAAATAGTTATACTTTCAGTTCAAAATTTATTTTAAACAAAAAAAAGATTCTTTGACGAAGTAGTTACATTTTTCATCAAAGAGATAAATTTTCAACTAAAACGAAGAATATAAAACCACCTCTTACATGAAATGAAAAATCTTTAACTAAAAAAATGACGACAGCATTTTTGACTTTTCTACAATACAGACATTTTTTTAACTAAAAGAGATGATTTTGTAATAATGCATGTGATATTTGATATTTCAACCACAAAATAATTAAATTGAAAACAAAAAACTGTTAAATTTAATAAAAAAAGGCGAATTTTCAACAAAAAAATTATATTTTAAATCAAAAAGTATACTTTTTAAAGAAATTGCCTCATTTTCAGCAAAGTAGATTAATTTTTAACTAAATGGGTAAAACTTTAATCAAAAGCATTTATTTTTAACTCAGAATAATAATATTTTGCCAAAAAAGACGAATTTTGAACCAAGCAATTACATTTTTAACGAAAGAGATGGGTTTTCAACTAAAATTATTATTAACATAAAAGTTTATTTTTAACCGAACACTTAAATTTTTTACCGGAGTAGTTGAATTTATATCTTGAAATGACATTTTTTAAGAAAAGAGATAACTTATACAGAATTGTTAAATTTTGCACAAATTACATTAATTTTCAACGATAAACATGCATTTTCAATAGAAAATAGTAATTTTTGGCTTCGGAAACTAATTTTTAATTTAAAAAATCTCTGAAACAAAATACACGAATAAATTTTCTATCAAGTGGATACATTTTTTAACTTTCTAACAAAATACGAATTTTCAGTAAAACTTTGAAAATTTTTACCAAATAGTTGAATTTTCAACTAAAAAAATAAATATGCTGAAATTTAAGCTCGTCATTAGAATCCGTACTTTTTGTCTATTATCGAAAGCTGTACTGATTTAAACATTTACATTATTAAAAAAACTTTCAGAATGAAAAACCACTTGAAGTTTATCCAGGAATCTTGAGAAAGTATTTGTGTTATCTTGAAACCCTTCAAAATTTTCGAAATTTTTTCATTCTACAATTTCTCCTAATTTAAAAAATATTGTAATTCTTTTTAAATTGTAGCAAAACTTTGCAATACTTTTTAGAATGATTACAATTTTTTCAAAAATTTTTGAAAAATATTCAAATAATCACAAAAATAAATAAATATAAAGGCTGTGTCTAGTCGTCCCGAAAAATTGGGAGTCTTGGAAAAGGGTATGGGCTAGTCGTCCCGAATTTCGGGACGACGAGACACTTTGAAATATAAAAACAAAAAGACAACAAATTGTCTTAAAATTTTCCAGATTCTGTTTTGAAAATATAAAGAATCTTTCGGAGTTATTGAAAATCTTTTTAAATATTCTCTTAAAATTAATTTACAAAATAGAAAATTATTTTTAATTTTTCTACTAACTCTTTAAATAATATGTATTTTTCTAAAATCTAAAGTTTTGTAAGGTTTTAATAACTTCAACATACCTTTTTGTGATGAAATCTTTTCTATTTTCTTTACAAATTAATTTTTGAAAGAAATTAGCAGATGAAAGTATTTCTGGAATATTATAAATTATTTTTATTTCCTTGAAATCGTTCAAAATCCTTAAAAACCTTCAAACTTTTTGTTCAAAATCTTTAAAGAGCTACAATTTGTAAAATCCTTTTTGAAATTTTTTAAAAATAATAATTATTTCATAATATCTTTCAAATCTTCAAACTTTAAAATAATTTTCAATATAATAAATGCCAGGAAACTAAAATTCATTTGTATCCTTATGTAGCTCTTCAACATTTTTCAGAAATAAAACAGAAATCGTGCGTCTTATAAAAAAATATTCTCTAGAAAATTAATTTATATCGTTTCAGAGGGATCAATTTTAATTTTTATCAACTTTTTTTTCAATGTTCAATGATAAAAAATTTTCATTTTTGGATTCTCATCAGAAGTTGAGATTACTTATTACTTATTTCTAATTACTTATTACTTATTTAATAAGTAGATAGTGAAAAGTTAGTAAAAAAGCTATCAAATTAAAATAACGTGCTGTAGGCAGTTCATATTTATTTAGGCTGATACTCATTCAAGGCAAATAATTATTACCAAGTTTAATGCATAATTAATTCAAAGTCCATATTATTCATTATAATTTTAGGATTGAAAAAATTTTATATATTTTTTTTAACTTTTCTCAAATAATCAAAAGCAAGTATTTTAAAAATGGAGACAAGCTAGGTAGCGTTCATCATTCTTTAATGTGGCCTTCTTATTGTTCTAATAGAAGTCAGAATGTTACACCATCGCGTCATTTTAATAAACTTTTATATTTTTCACGTTTTTCGCGTTTATAACTTTTTAAAAATTATTATATATAGTTCGAAGTATTTTTTTTACTAAACATTTGTTTTTCAGTGTATCATTGGGAAATATTTTAAAGAGTCAGAAATGAAAATATACTTTTTAAGTACACAAGTTGGTACTTATTTTTCTTCTGCCTGATTAAGAAGAATAGATTTTTTATTAATCTCTAGCATGAAATATAACTTTTTACTCTCTTAATATTTCCTTATACAGCGAGCCATTATTTATGCACAGCCTTATGAACAATATAATTTCCATAAAGCTCTGTTTCTCCACAAACCATAATTTTTATGTCATCAAAAAATTAAAATCTTGTTATGATACGCGGTTTAAAAAAATATTTATCTCACTATGAATTGTGTGAAAACTTATCAATATTACGGTATTCCTAAAAAGTACATATCAAGCTTAGTAGAGTAATAGAAATAAAGCAAACTGTAACCTGGATTGAATTACGATTTCGGGCATAACTTGGATTGGCCTTCATACTCTTTTCAGGGCATTCAAATGTAAACAGGCAGGTCCGCGTAAATCTTTCCTGTAAGATTTAAGTACATGACGCAACCTAATGCAACTAACGCGGTGAAACTGCGCCCCTGCTGCTTGTTTGTCACGCTTGATTGAGCAGTGCCTCCCGCGCTCACCGTTTAAAAAAATTCCAAAGCTATCAGCACTAGCAATATAGTTTATCCTAGGTAACTAATTCCATGTTCCACTGTAAAGATAAAAAGTCCAGTCGTATCCCGCCTGAGTGATTGCAACGAACTTTATTATTTTTTTCAAGTTCTTTTATCAATACTGCACCATTAAGTCATATCCCTCCTGAAGTTTGCGTGACATACTCAGTGAGGAAGAAAGTGATATGGAGAAGGGGGTATGGTTTTTTTAGATCATTCTAGAATTCCCGTGTTGTTTATTTAAAGAACACGTTCGTTCTGCAACAATGCTGTGCCTTAGGTTACTGATCAATCTCTCCGGCAATCACCTCAAGTGAAAAGCCTTACGAAGTCATCATGTGAAGCTCTCCACTCAAGCCCACTAGTATCCAAAGTCTTTTGCTTCTGACACTTTGATTCATGCATTTTCTATAAACTATTTGTCACCAGATTTTCCTGACTTGGCGCACCTCTCTGGCTTCCTCCACGTACATGCATTTCTCATGCAAGCTTTTATGTTTCTATGGCTTGTTATGTGTGTTCGAAAAAGGGTCTCATTCACACACTCTAACCTTTCTGTCCGCGGTCAGACTCTAGGCACACAGACATTTACTTTAACTCAATACTCTTGTTTCGACAGACGTTCATCTTCTAAGTAGCATTCCACCTTATATATTTCTCATGCTCCCTAACTGTGTAGTTTTACCTCCCTTCACATTGCTGAATGCCTACTTATAAAACAGTTTCTTGCTTCCTATAAAATCGTTTTGAATTTTCTTCCCTTTTCCTGTTTTAATTTCATCTCTGCTTCTCTTCACTAGTAATTTTACTTTTCTCTTTTTGTGGCTGTAAATATTTTCAAATCTATTTCTCTTCTCATCGCTAAGGCTTATAATATTCAACTTTCTTCAATACGCAGCTCTCTTTTCTTGGGCGGCTGCTTCGATTCCATCATTTGGTCATGCATGTAACCAGACATTCTTCCTACAACCGCAGTACCACACACTTTAGTTGCACTCTTAACAATGACATCCTGAATTATAGTCCATGCCTCTCTTTACATCTTTACTGCTCATTAGCGCCTTCTAAGTTGCCTCATATATGCGCTAGTTTGTCCTATTTTGAAAATCTAAGTGCGCTTCCGTTCTCTGTAAATTTTTAGTCATGATTCGCGCTTGTTTAGTTATTTTAGCTCTCTTTATTCTCTATTTCTGATCTCAGTTTATTTTGGTGACTTAAAGGTAATGATCAGTATTGCGTTCAGAACTCCTTACGACCTTTGTAGCTTTTACTAGCTCTTTTAATCTCTCATGCGCAAGAACGATATGAATTATACTGTGGCTATCCCCTCTACACCAGGTGTACATGTAAATAGTTTTATGCCCAAACTATGTATTTCTAATAAATAAGTCTTTTTTTTATGCATAAGCTAACTAAACATTATACGTTATCAATTGTTTTTAGAACTTGAAAATTACGTAGCATCCTTTTTTTACTCTAATATTAGACGCCAACCCATCCATTTATATTTTTTAGTAGAATGATTCTTTCATTATAATCGCAAGTACTTATTGCATCATATAAAGTATCCCAGAAGGCGTCTTTTACTTCGCTTGGATCACTTTAAACTGAAGCGTAGCTCTCTATGATGTGTAATCTTCTAATTTCTGCTTTCATTCTGACCCACAACAATCTGGGAGATACAAATCGTTGATCTCTGAGATGCTGTCATGTTCTTTCATTTATCATCAAACCGACATTTCAACTAGTAATGTTACCTACTTATAAATGTATTACAAAAAATTTATAAGCGAATGCAACTTTGTCATGAAACATAATAAAATGTGTTCTTTTGTAAACTTTTTCTGCACGATGACGTGATGTCTGCTTTAGACATTTACTTCAGTAATATTATCATATATGCATTATCATTTTTGTTGTTGGAATTCTGATTTGACTTACCTGAAATTTTCCAAAATCTTTTTGAAACTCCTTAAACCGATCAGTTACACGCGTGCTTAGCACTCAATTGATGAAACTGTTGTACGTTAAATCTCTATAAAATTATAAGTAAATAAATAATAATTTAAAATAATGAAATTTAACAAATTTTTTAATGTTAAAAAGACAAAAGTAAATATTTTCTTTAGTTTCAGAGATAGCGTTGGATCGTCAAAAATGGATTCCTTGTGAAGGATTTTCTATTTTTTGTGGTAGCAATATATAGGTAATTGAACAAACTATACCATATATAACAATATGTACAACATTTTAGCAGGTTTTTCACATTTTTTAGTTCTTTCTTAGTAAATTATTTTATTGATTCCAATTTCTGCCATTTGTGATGTACCAGCTTAACACTTGACAAATTTGTTTTAATATTTTGCTGTTTCAAAATTCAAAAAATAAACCCATTATGATGAAATTAACCATATATTGTTAAAATTAAAAAAATTTGTTGTAATAATTTTAATATAAAGTTTTTGCATGTATAGTTTAGATAGTGATCTTTGTCTAAGTTGAGTACATATATCTAAAATATAAAATCAAGTGGCCTGAAACGTATGATGCTGATAAAAATCCGCACTTTTTGACGAAGCGGCATCAAATTTTTCACACATATTCTTTGAGCTACCGGATAGTAAATCACACCTATGGCCACATCTCACGACTAAAAGATATATATATCGGGCAACCGCGTGGGATTTTACTGGGAACGGGTGCAATTCTACAAAATTGCACCCGCTCCTGACGAAATTGCGGTAGAATTTCAGCTGTAACCACGTCTCACGACCGCGAGAT
>JAUELO010356443.1:0-14687 GCA_032357855.1 Amphibolips quercusostensackenii | reverse complement strand
CTACTCAAATCAGTTAAATAAAATAAATTATTTAACATAAGTAACGGGTAACCTAAACCCAACAGTTTCAATATATATATCTATAAAGGGTGGACACGGTGAGGCTTACATACATGGCGAACCTTAATGTTACCCAATGTGCACAAAAGCTAAAGAAAAGCCATTCAGTTAACTTCGGGCATCTTCGGATTAAGTTTATCATAGTTTTTATGGTTGCATTCTAAACTTTAAACGGACCCAACTGTCAGAAAAATATAGATTACGTTAAATAGTAATTAAAAATAATAAAAGTGTTCAATCAATAATAAAGTGAGGCGTGTGGATTGAGAAGGGAATTCATATATTTTTTGTGATAACAACTGTATGAAATGAATGCAAAGTGATATGTACTGTAAAGTGTTGATATTCTGCTTACGGTAGGCATAAAGTGAATTGTTTCTAACTCTTGTTTGTAGCATAAAAAGGTATTTAAACAAAGTATATGAAATATCACGTGCATAAATTAAAAATGATATTATTCACCTTTAATTACAACGATTAGGGAAAAAATGTATAACGCAACATAATCTCAAAATAATGACAGACCGACTCGGCGTGTTCATTATATTTTTTACGGAGTGCCTATTTCTGCGCAAATTGATTGTTGATTACTGAAGAAATGTTTTGTGGTTTGTATAATCATTACTAATAGTGTCGGCATTAAAGACCTGAACATTAATCACTTATTAGTAATTTTAAAAAATAACACATGATATCCGATTAAAATAATCTATTTCCGTTGCATTTTTTTTCGTAGATCGATCCTAGAAGAAATACCCATCAGGAAATGCAGATGGAATTGGTGCATTTAAGCTTAATGGATGAGAGCAAATCCTAAAATGAATTGCGAGACTCATCGATGATAGTAGCGTATCAGAAAGATATCTCAAAGCGATGTTACTTGTCAAAACTTTTATTCTCAATTGTTTAGAGTTTTCATTTTGAATTGCTTAGAATTTTTTTTTCTTAACTTTTCATGAACTTTAGTTATTTTATAAATTGCTATTTCTAGAACTAATCTCTAAATTTGGATTTGATTCACCCTTCAAATGTGTCATGAGGCACAATGAAGATAGAGGTGTATTAGAAGGATATTTGGAAGCGATATGACTTGCTAGAATTTTAATTTATAAAGTTTTTAGGAACTTTTTTATTTTAGAACGTAATTTTTCTGGACCTTGTCACGAAGTCCATTGCTAATACTTAAATTTTATGTAAGCATGACAATCGCACCAATTTTTAAAATTAATTTATAAACTGGCACACCCGATAATTTTAAAGAATATAAGTATTTAGTAGCATAATTCAACAATAATTTCCTTACATTCTGTCAACTAGTTCTTATGCCTTTTTTGGTATCATGAAAGCTTTTTCCCAAATTATAAAATTACATTCGCGTAATTTACGTTTATCAGATAGTGATTTGAAAAATGTTGTTTTGACATATATTGAGTCTAATTTCAATCTAAATGTTCGTTGACTTGTCGTAACACCATGAAGTAAAACTGAGGCAATACACGAAAAAAATTTTCCTATAAAAAGTGTAGAACTCAGTCTAGAAATCTTAAACGCTACCAAAATGTTATAAAAATTAAAAGCCTCCTTCTTTGAATATTTACAAGATATTTTAATACTGAGTACGAGAACAGACCACATTAAGTCCTGGACTGTATAGAAAATTTTTATAAAGTAAAAACAATGTGGATACTTTAAAATGTCTTAGACAGTTCAGGAAAAAGTCAATAGGCAGCGAATAAGACTTCCAAGACAGTCTGGAAAAATATTAAGGGTTCTAAAGCAAACTAAAAAAGTCATACTGCGAAGCAGAATACCAGATTTGTAGTCTTTTGTTAACACCGCAAGGTCACACAGTTAACACATGAGAAACATATTCTTCACTTATATCTGACGCACACAAACCTAAATCTATAACCTAACTCAACACTACTACACGCAACGCAATTTCCTAAGGCATAAGGTCGCATGCTATGTATATCGTTCGAAATAATCCTTAGATACTAACAGGCAAGATTCTTACCGCTTGTGAGAAACGATCAGTGCCGGGCTAAAGATTGATGATGCCCTACGTGATATTTTATTTTCTTATTTTGACGTCGAATATTTTTTTGACACGTTTCATTTGAATGTTATATTATAACTATCTGATCAAATTATTTTTAATGTTGAAAATATTCAATTAAATGTAAATTTACTTAAAATTTTTTACTGTATGTGTGTTTATCAGGTACTGTGTGTTTATCAGGTTACAGATTCATTTAATTATTTCAAAATGGAAAATTCATCTCTAGTTCAAAAAGTGACTAATTATTTGTTAAAAATAAATTTTTTCAATTTTAAAATTTAACAATTTTAGTAGAAAATTCAACTATTTTGCTAACAATATGTTTTTTTTTGAAGAATTAGACTTTTAAAAGAAAATTAAACTATTCTTTTTTTGTTTAAAGATTTATTTTTTTCTTCTTCTGTCTATTGTTATTTTTGTCTCTAATGAGCCAAAAAGTAAGGTAGTTTTGAAGAGTGTTTTTTAATTGTAAATCTTTTTCATGCTCTTTTAGCATAGCATATTTTTCAAAAAGAAAACAAATTTCTGTTCCATTTTGAATTAAAAACATATTCTTTCTAGAATAAAATTTCTATTATTTTGCTAAATATTAACATTTTTGAAAATTTATGTAGCTTGTGGAAAATTCGTCTTTTTATATAAAACTGATCTTTGTGTTTGAAAATCCCTTTTTTTATAAGAATTTCAACTATACCAGTTGAAGATTCGTCACTTTAGTTAAAAATTTATCAGTTTGGTCAAAAATTGATTTCTTTAACTGAAAATTCAACTGTTTCATTTTCAGTCGAAATTGATCTTTCCTAGTTCAAAATTCAATTATTTTTAATTAGAAAAGGGCCTTTTTTTATGAAATATGCAACTATATTGTTAAAAATACATGCATTTTGTTAAAAATACGATTTTTTTCATAGAAAGTTATCTTCTTCTTTGAAAGTTAATCTTTTTGTCTAAAATTAATTCTTCTTCTTGAACACTCAAGTATTCCAGTTAAATATTTATCATTTAAGTTGAAAATTTATCTGTTAGGTTGCAAATAAAATTGCTTAGTTAAAAGTTAAACTTTTCTGTTGAAAATTGTTTTAACTTTTTATATAAGCTTTTTAAATATTCCGAATTATATTTTAATTGAAAATTTGTCTTTTTTTTGGTAGAAATCAATCTCATTGGTTTAAAATTCTTTTTTTTTGGTGAAAAATTAAAGTATTTTATTCTAATATTTAATATTTTAATGGAAAATTAGTTGTACTGGTCTGCAATTCACTGTTCGGGTCAAAGATTCACAATTTTATTTAAAATTTAATCTCCTTGTTTGAAAATGTAACTATTTTTTTAAGTTAGTCTTTTTTGTAAAATGTAATTTTTCTAACTGTAAATTTAACTTATTTTACTCAAATGTTGAAAATTATCTTTTTCTTTTGTTAATCTTTTTGTCTTTTAGTTAAATGTTTATCATTTTAGTTGAAAATTCTTCTTGAAGGCTGGAAATAAAATAACTTAATAAAAAGTTACACTCTTTTGTTCAAAATTATTTTCTTTTTTAAAGATTCATAATTTTCATTGATAGGTCATTTCTTGGGTTGAAAAACGAGCTATCTCTTCAAAACAATTTTTTTTCTTTGGATAAAAAGGGATTTTTTCCAAATATTTATCTTCATATTTTGTTAAAAATTTGTTTTTTTTTGGTCGACATTTTTTTGTAACTGAAAATTTAATTATTATACCAGTTAAATCACCCTTTTGGTGTGAAATTTAATCATTTCATTACAATATTCATCGACTTAGTTACGTGTTTCATAGTCTTGGTTAAAAATTCGTTTGTTTGGCTAAACATCAATCTTTTTAACACAAAATTTAATTATTTAAGTTTCGATTCACGATTAATCTCTTTTTTAGTAAAAATTAATTTTTGTTAGCATGCAAATTTAACTATTTTAGTTGAAGATTTATTGTTTTTGTTAAAAATGAATCTTTCTGGTTTAAAATTCAACTATTCCAGTTAAAGATTTATCATTAAGATTAAAAACTCATGATTTAGGTTAAAAGTTAATTTTGTCAACTAAAAATGTAACAATTCCATTTTCCGTTGAAAGTTTTTGCCTTTTGAAATTAAGCTGTTTGGTTGAAAATTTGTTTTCTTTCATGAAAAATTTAACTATTTTGTTAAACATTTTTTTTGTCATCTTTGTGGTTGAAAATTCAAGTATTTTAGTTAAAGATTCATAATCTAAGTTAAAAATCTATCTTTCCGGCTTGAAATTATACTATTCTAACTAATTTTTGTAAATAAAATTCAAACTTTATCCTCCAGATAATGGCAATTATTCTATTTGCCATGCAGCTAAATAAAAATTAATTCAACAAAACTGCAGAGAATCTTTTTGTAGAAAATAAGCTTTTATCAAATAAAATAAAATATTTTTCCTTAATTTAGCAAGAAGCGATAAGAAAAAAGGGATCATCCAAGCAACACGTGATACAATCAGGGATGGCGGTCTGTCAACATATCATTCTCCTTGAGTAAGCATTCGCCCCACCTAGCTGCGAGTCGCTAAATTGCTAAATTTTCAACAAAACAATATGCATCCACAATAAAAAATGTCATAGTTATACTTTACTATAAAAAAATTAATTTTTTTACAAAAAGACGGATTTTTAACAAAGTAGTTAAATTCTCAACCACAAAGACTTTTTCAAACGGATAAAGTGCATTTCCTTGCACTGTGCATTGGTCTGCGTAGCTGCATCATGAAGAACATTTTTAGCTTCGTAAAAGCATTTAACATTTAGACTTTTAAATCCGTTGACACACTATAAAAATAAAAAAATATTGTCGTAAAAAATATTCTTTCGAAAAATGTTTTCGTAAGGAATGATACGAAACTTTTCTATTTCTTTACGGAAAAAACCGGCTAGGTCATTTAGGTAACATTAAAACCTTAAAAATCATAATACTACAATATTTATTATTATCATTATTCTGATTTTATGTTACTTGTAAGTTGTGCATTTTTTTTGTAATTGCATTAATGGTGCGGTGGATTGTCGCTTACAAGCCATGCATTAAAATTAACTAAAACCTCGCGACGGGGGCCTACTGGAATGTCCTTGATCTCATCTGGGGTCAATGTAGAAACCCTGCCAGTTTCCACGTTTATTTTTGCGCGTACTTTATTCAAAATGTAACTTTGATAATAATATATTCCTGCAAGAACATTGCTGCTGGTCAATATTGCGACGGCGTGACCATCGAATGTTGATAATACAATTTGTTCTTCGGTTGGTACGGGCCTATAGATATTTCGTTTTACAAGTATTCTAATTAGGTTATTCGCAGGAAAAATATACCTACGAAGTTTGAATATCCGGTTCGGGTTATCAACAGGAGAAAGACGAATAAATCGAAGTTGGTCTAGTCCATATCCAAAGATGCAAGGAAAAGGGAGACTGGCAGGAGGAGACCTGGATCTGGCACGAAGAGGCTGCTCGGCAGAAGAAGACACTATCGGTAAATGAGTCCTTTCATGATGAAGAGAACTATCAGGAGAATCTTGTCTATCGGAAGAAGAAGATGATTCATCACGAGAAACACCCGGAATAGGAGCGCCATTAGGTAAGCAATCGAACTGTGAACTGAGCTCTGCAAGAAGATACAAAGAATTAATTTCTTGGTGAGTATCTTTCTTATTTAAATTTTTTGAAATTAAAAATGTTTTTTTTTATAAACGGCTCTGTCGAAAAATTTTCTTTTAATTGAAAAATAATTGTAATATTTTTTAAATACAAAATCAACAAGTTTGCTTAGTTTTTTTGTCCTGATATCTGAAAATTCACCTTTAGCAGAACCATGTACCTAGTTATTGCGTTCCTGAAGAATTTTTTCAAAAGTGTATTTACTTTTCATTCAAAAGCTTCAGTAGATTATATAATATATGATGTAGTTGTTACCTCATTAATTGTAGGCAGGCTTGCACTTGTTAGATATTCATATTTATATAACGAGAATTTTTTTTAACCGTTTACAAATATTTTACAGTAAAATAAACCACATAAGATTTTTCAAAAATATTTGTTTTTTGAGAAATTGGGCGTCAACGAAAAAAGAAGTTAAACTATTCACGCAGTTTCAGCTCCAAGGTAGTTGCCATTATCAAAGAAATTTGTAAAAAGAGAAAAGATTATTATTTTTTAGAAAAAAACTGAAAATTTTTAAAAATATTACTCATTGAAAAATTTGTGTCATTGGCCGAACTTTAGATTCTTAGTGCATTAATTTCTTTATTTCGATAGGTTTTATTTTGTTCTTTTTATCGATAAATTGATAAGATTTAAATCAATATTTTGAAGCTTATTTTATCGAAAAAAAAATGTCTACTACTCTCCCCATACCAATAAGGATATAATTTTTAGTGCTTGAAATCTTTAGAAAATAATTTTTAAATGAAAGGATAATAATATTTCACAATTATATTTTTATTTTGAAAATGGTATGTAACGAAATTGCCGAAAATCGCATTAAGTGATGGAGGCGGCGATCTTTCAGGGTATTATTATCCATCTTCAGAACAATATCAGAAGCATCACGAAGGAAGGGGATATTTAGAGCTACTGAAAAATGTGTCACGTATATTTCAAATAGCCCTAAAAGTTGAGTCGATGATAAAACTTTTCCTATGAAAAATGTTTGCATATTTAAAAGTTTTTGAATAAAGAAAACCTCATTCCCTTTTGAAAATACTATTTTTTTTTTATTCATGATTTGTCCCCTAAAGATTTACATGACCTCCATTTCTTACCATACCTCCGCACCCATATTCATAAAAGCTCAGCCTTACTATTTACAGATATTTACAGCTATTTACATAAATTTTTATCTCTAAATTCTCATTTCTATTTTTTAATAACGCAATTTGGGACTTGTTCGTAAAGGAGTAAGCAAGCGATCCAAAGAGAGAGTGCGAGCGAGAGAGAGAGTAAAAGAGCGAAAACGCAACCGCATCTCAATTTACTTATGCCATTACATAATCATTACTTACAAATCTTTATGCTTCTATTCTAAGCGTCTTCCGTTTGCTTTTGCTTTCAAATTCTTTTGTAACTCCATTTTGATATTTTTTCCACATCCATTCTCTCATTTTTTCTCATTCGCTTTTCTAGCTCCCTCCAAATCCTTTATCCTCTTTTCCCTCAATCCGTTATCTCCTTGAATGTTCACCACATTCTCTTGACAGCTTCCTTTATCTTCTATTCCTCTCCTACATCCTTCCTATACGTGCTCTATGTTTCCTCTTTCCATTCACAGATTCTGTACTTTCTATTCTTTTTCTTTTCCCAGTACATCCCTTCCCTCACCTTGCTTCCTGCTTTTAATTTTGCAATACTTGTCCACCTTCCCTCTCCCCATCTCTTTTCTAAATACTGTGGTACTCCTTCCTTTTTTATAATCTTATACCATTTATTATATTTGCATTCCTTAATCATCCCTTATCTTTCTATTAATTGTCTCTCCCTCTATCCTCTTTTTCCAATTCTGCAAAGTCTACTTCAGTCGTGTTTTTTATATCTCCTTTGATAAAAAACTTCCTCCTTTCACCTTTTCATCTCGTTAATTCTATTGCTCTCCCTTGCCTTTCCCGCACCTCTATCAAACACTTTTTCGCCAACCCCGCTTTCTTTCCCAATACCATCAATACCAGCCTATCAAATAGCTACATTTTCCTTCTCTAATTTTTTTCAACTTTTTTTTTCCTGTACTCAATATCTGTCTCATTACTCTTGCTGCGTCTTTTACCCTTTTTCTTATATGTGCTCTATGGCCTCCATTGTTTTGCAAGGTATATCCTAAATATTCAAACTCTTTTACTTCTTCTAACTTTACTCCTTTTCATCTCCTAGTCTATTTTTCCTTTCGCCCCTTCTTTTTTGAACCTTATTATATTTGTCTTTTCTACATTAATATTCAAATTTTTTTTATCTTAGTATTTCTCTTATCCTATTGGTTAGCCTGCCATCTCTTTTTCATTCTATGCCATCAAAACAATATCGTCCGCGTATGCCAGTGTATATATCTTCTCGTTCCCTATTCTAAATCTTCCTTATCCGTTTCTTTTTATTTCTTTTTCCCGCCTTGGTCTGATGAGCCAAAAGCCGCCTTTGAGTCCACGTACATCGCTATCATTGTCCCTTTCTTCCATTTAATTCTTTTATTTACTAAATAGTTCAGGACATATATATTGTCCATCACCCCCATCCCTTTTCTAAACCCTGACTGATTCGGCAGCTCTATCTTCTTTCCTCGTCTTCTTTCCTCGGCCTCTCCGATATAACCGTCACATATACTTTATACAATGTTGGCATGAGTGTCACTTCTCTCTAATCTCTAACCTCCTCCCCTTCGTCTTTCTTTACTATGGGTATTACTACTCCTTCCTTCCATAACTCTGGACCCATCTCTCCTTTCCATACTTGATTACACATTATCTATGGCCATTCCTTTAATTCGTCTTACTATTTTTCCAGACCTTATTTAGAATTTCGTCTATACTAGGTTCCTTTCTATATTTCATTACTTCTAGTACCTTGGCTATTTCTTCCCTTGTTATGTCGTCTTAATCATCTCTTTCTCTACCATATTTTTCTCCTTTTCTTAATTTTGTTTATACCTTCTTTAGCAAATCTATAAAATATTGTTTTCATAGTACCTTTTTAATATCCTGGTTTACTCTTTTCCTTTTTTTTCTCTCTCTCTATTTACTACCTTCCAAACTACTTCTTTTGTCCTTGCCTTTTCCGCCTCTTTCTGAAACCTTTTGTTTTCCTCCTCTTTCTTTAATCACACAACTTAGTATACTCCTTCTTTTATCTTCTTTATTCTTTTCCACTGCTTTTCCCTTTTTTATTTTCCTGATTCCTTTCTGACCTCCTTCTTTTTCTCTTTGCATTCCTCATCCAATTCATTCATATTGACTCCTTTACTATCTTCTTTTTTGCTTGTACACTTTAATCCTCTTTTTATTTCTCCTATCACTATTTTTTATCTCTGCGTCTGCAATTCTCTTTCCCACTTCCATATTTCTGACCTTTTTTTTGAACTTTTTTTTCTTTTGCTTGATCAATCCCTTCTTTCTGCTTTTTTAAACTTTGATTCCTTTTTATCCATATTGTTATTACGTTTTTCTTCCTCTAGTGTCATTATTATAAGAAAGTAATCCAAATCCATATAATCTCCTACCTCTAGCTTCTTGACCTTCTTTCTCACCTACTCCTCCACTATTACATAATCAATTACCGTTCCTCTTTCTTATTCGAAGCCTGTATATTCCCCTTCCTCATCTCCCTCTTTGTTTCCGTTTAAGATAAACAATGTCAAATCCTTAAGCTTTTTTACAATTTTTTTCTCTACTTATTCAGTGTCTTGTCTTTGGATTTTTTCCTCGCTCTCCTTCCCATTCCATTCCTCCTCTGTCTTTTGTTCTCGCATTGAAATTTTCTCCTATTATAAGCCTATTCTCTTCTCTATTTTCTTCTATCAGTTCTTTCATCTTCTCTGATTTCTCCTGCATATCACCCTCCACATAAACCCCCACTGTCTTCTACTTCTGTCCTTCCAGCTTAACTTCTTCTACTATTATTTTCTCTAATTGTTTCTTCATCTCTCTCTTATCCCTTCTTATTATACATTTATTTCTTACTCCTACTACCATCCCTGCCATTGCTCTGCTTTTTTGACTTTCGCTCTTTGTATTTTGAACTTGCCACTTGAACCTCTTGGTAACCTTCCTCTTACTCTTTCCTATCTTCCTATCTTCTGTTTCCTTTTCTCCTAGTTTCCCTGCACCTCATTTTTTACTAAATCTTCCCTTTTTTTATGTTAATTCCACCACACACCTTTTATTTGTATTCTGCCATACTTAACCCACGTTTCTATTTTCCTTTCTTCTTTCCTTTTCCGCTATTTGCCTCAACTAGTTTTGCATCTCCCTTTTTACCCATGTCAAATCATCCTCTATTCTCTCCAAACTTTCATGTAACACCCTTTTCTTTAACATTACTTTCCTTTCATGTTCCCATTTCTTTAGTTTCACTAGTACTTTTCTCTCCCCTCTTCTCTCTTTTCGTTATGCACTTCGCTTTTTCTCTATATCTACTTTAGCATTAATCCTTTCAAATACTCCTTCTACTCCTTCCTTCAGCATCTTTCCCTCTAATCTTAGACCCTTTATCACGATGTTTCTTTTTCTTTCTTTTCCTTCTTCCCTCCCTATTCTTTATTCTATTGTTTTCAGCCTTCCTTCTCCTTATTTTCAATCTCCTTACCTTTAAACTCCCGGTTTGAGCTTTCTATTTTTCGTATCCTACCTTCCAAGTGTGCTATCTTTTTATTGGGCTCTTCCTGCTTTTCTAATCTTTTTTCTGAAGTCTACGTCCTTTTCTCTGATTTGTCATTAACTTCTTTTCATTTTCGCATCTCTTTTCTAGCCTCGGACATTTCTTTTCTGATTTTTCGTTTTAGTTTCTCTCCCCTTTCTTCCTGCCTTTTCTCCCGCCTCATTATGTACATCTGTATTACTTCTATCATCATTTTACGCATTTCATTTAGCTTTAAATTTTCTGCCTCTATTGGCCCTATCTGTTTACCTTTGTCTCCATCATTTTCCTTGTCTTTCTTTCCCTTTTCAGTTTGGGGTTTTCCCTGTGATGTTCTGTACCTTTTCGGATTTTTTAAGGAAAACCTTGTTTCTACCTTATCTTTACTACTTCCTCTCTCCGCCCTATTCCTCTTCCTATTTATGAACGGCTCTATTAAGACAAAACTTTTAGCTCTCAATCTCTTCCTTTTTACGATTTTTTGCACTAACCTTTCCCTTTTGATTCACGTTTGGGTGTACAGAGCACTTCCTTGTCCGAATTCCTTTCTTCTTTGCTATTGCTGTCCCCGTTATCTATCAAACTGATTTAAAGAAAACTCTTCCCGTATCGCCTTGCATAACTTGCGAAAATTGCACAGCCATTGCGCTACCCCGCCCTGCTACCATAGCTTCTCCCGCGCTTTTCTTTACCTATCCCTCCCTGTCGCCAAAACTCGGCTGCACCTGCTTCCCCCTATTACTTCTCACACCAAATAAACCTAACCAACCAGTCTACCCACCACAGTCTCAATCTTCGAAATTACCATCCACCTATTCACTTCTATTTTTTTTAAGTTCAATCTCACACTCAAAAAACACTCACACATACTTCATCTGCCAACTCACCTCAAATTCCACTGGCAACTCGCTAAAATCAGCACCACACAATCACCACAACCTGACACTTTCATGCCGGAAACGAGATTCCTTAAATTTACTATCAGAAATAACATTGAAATTCCTAAAAGTATAATTAAATGCATTTTTCTCAGACTTTTTTTCGCAAAACTACTAAACCGTTCCACAGTGGACAAGATTTAGATTTTTGCAAAAAACTTTATAGGGATTTCGTACACAACTCATTTTATCTTTAGTGCGTAAGTTACTTGACTTAAAAAAAAAAAAATTTTGGTTAAAAAAATTCCAAAGGTATTTATAAACCGATTTTAGTGACTTTTTTGATCAATTAGAGCTAATTAAGTTTGGAAAAGGTCTGTTGCGTCTAATAAAAACAAAAATTAATTTTTTATTCAAGTTAAATGTTGATAAAAAAGCATACTTTTTCATTTGTGCTACCAACTTTGCTTTACCTATTAATGTTTTCTCAATGATAAATATAATTATTAAGGTTATCTTTTATAAATAGAAATCTTATATTATAGACCATTTAATATACAGAAAGATTTTTTTAAACTTGAAACTTTCAAATATCCCGAAAAATACACATCTGACGAAAAAATGTCCTGAATAAAAACTTCTTATTTTCGAGGGAGAAAAAGCGACCCAGCAAAAATTAACTTCACACGCCAACCCCTGAAAGCAGGAGGAAGGTAGCTTTAAAATTCTAAATGAAAACCTTTATTTTTTATTTCAGATTTAGATTCTCTGTCAGAAAATACATAAGTTTTATCCAAACATTTTTCTAAAATTTTTTAATTATTTCCGTTTTCAAAATTCTCAAGTTACCCCCCTTTTGCCCCTAGGGGTGGGGTGTGGGGTAAATTTTTGCGTCCGTGATAATAACTTTTTATTTTTCATAGGGAACAGCAACTCCGCAAAAATTTACCTCACCTGATGGGGGGGGGGGGTAACTTAAGAATTTCAGAAACGGAAAAAAATTATGAAATTTGAAAAAAATGTTCGGGTAGAACGAACGTATTTCTTAACGGAGAATCTGAATCTGAAATTAAAAATACAGGTTTCCATTTGAAATATTTAAGTTACCCGCCCTCCTGCCTCCAGGGGGTGGGGTGTGAGGTTAATTTTTGCAAGGTCGCTTTTCCTCTTCAAAAATAACAAGTTTCTATTCAGGACATTTTTTTGTCAGATGTGCATTTTTCGAGGTATTTACATGTTTCCAGTTAAAAAAATCACCCTGTATATCTGTCATTTTCATAAAGAAATTAATCAATGAAACTGGATCTGATGCATTTTCTGTAATTTCCTGCATTGATATACTGATTTCGTCGTTAGTTTGTGTAACAATATTATTAGCGTAACTGAAATAAACGACAACAATTTTTATTCTTATAAATCGTAAAAAGAATTTGCACAAACAAATTTGTTTTTTCGCGTTTTGCGCAAAAGACTTCTTGATCCCTGAGTCAATTATTTTTATTTTCAAAAATAATATCTGGATACACGAAATTGCCATTGAACAACACATGCGTTAATGGTAAATTTTTAGAGTCTTTGGTGTGGTACCAATAATCGTGAAAGGTGACAATTTAAATATATTGTTAAAAATATGTTAAAATTATTATTTTATGACAAACCTCTAGTATTTTCAGCATTTTATGCTATCAAATGAATTTTCAATCAATTCATATCAGACAAAAAGCAATAAAATTAGCACGATGATTACAAGGACTATTGCCACGATTACTGGGACGTATACCATACTGTAAATTTATATTATTTGTAAAATCAAATTTCATGGTAAAAATGTTCTCATCTACATAATTTTAAGTCGATGCAAGAATAGAAAAGATTCCTGAATCTAAGACAAATAGATTAAACTATAATGTTGGAACATTGTATTGAAGAATACAGGAGTAATGGACATTTATTTGATTTGAAAAATATGTTTTAAACAAAAAAAATTCTTTTATCTACATAATTTAGAATTCTTACAATAATAGGAAAGACTTCTTGATTGGGGACCTTCTGACTGACCTGTTTGTATTTTTTTATTTTGATTCTCTGTATAAGAAGGCAAACATTTTTGCTAATTAATCATAATGACGAAGAAGAGTTTAACATATAAGATTCTTTTCTCGGCGAAATATAAATTTTAAGATAAAAATAAGTGATTTCACTGCTGTTAATTATGATCATGACATTTTTTGTAAGATAATATTTTTTCCAGCTTGCTCAGCACTATCTTTATGGGAATTTATTGTTGAAAAGCAATATATAAATTGTTACCAGATATTATTTTTTAGATGAAAGGTAAAGTAATTTTATTTTAAGTTTGAAAAAATATGTACATAGCTTTGATGTCCAAGCTTTTTTTAGAAAAATCATTGTTTTAAAATCTTACATTCAAGTTATCGACAAATCTAGTAATTATTTTTGCGAAATTTTTTAAATTATAAAATCAGAAGTAAATTACGCTTTCTGAATATGTACTTGGTCCACAAAAAATTATTGTGTAACAGCTCAGTAACCATTTAAAATTTTTAACTGTGGAATGAAAATTTTTGCGTCGCTCATATTCCTATTTCACGAATAATTATTTTCTATAATTAATTAGTCATTACGTAATATTCATTTATGTTCTTGGTCTACATTAGAATAGTGCGATCTGTACTTGATTTTATAAATTTTACAAATTCTTTGGAACATTTTTTAGATTTGTTGATGAGTTGAGGGTGAATTGAACATGACGTTTGACATAAATAAGTCACTCGAGTTAAAACATTCAGGCTTATGTGAATAATTTTAATAATTAAGTCTAGCATTTGCCTGTGCATACCTTTTTTTGAATTTCGTCGTAGCATTGCTTCAGATCAACCCGACTAGGAAAAAGCACTTAGTTCACACGTTATTATTTTTTTTAAATAGATGAGAGCATAATTATTTAGGCACACTTTATTTTTTTTAATCAATAGAAACTAAAATTAATAAATTATAATCAAATATATTCAAAATATTTTCGTAGTATAACAAAAAAGTCAAAACTACTGGCATGATTTGAGCATGGCCGGTAGAGCAAGTATTTCAGAAGTATTGAATTAACCGGTGCTAAGAGAGTGGCAGGGGGCTATGGAATATAATTTTTTCTTTGGTCCATATTTGCACTTTATATTTAATTAATATTTTTTATAGCACATATTTACAAGGCGTTTATATTTGCTAAAATCTTTAGCCAAACGAGAGGAAAACTTTAAACTTTCCCGAGCGAAGCCGGTTACCAATAGGTAACAATTGATTATAGT
>JAUELO010356344.1:0-14688 GCA_032357855.1 Amphibolips quercusostensackenii | reverse complement strand
TGACGCTCTACAGTCATCTATAATTCAACAAAAAGAAAAAAGCTCAAAAGAAATTCAGAAATGCCATTCTGAACTCAAGATTTAACTAGCCTTCTTTAGAAATCTAAGAGCTGCTTGAAAAACAGAATAAGCGAACAAAATAACTTGACTTTTGAATTATGCAGATGTAAGTGAGATGGAGGAGACTATCATCATATTCACTAATAGCATAGCTATAGCATTAATTGAAGATGCAAAGCTTTTTAAGCATCAGTATAATTTAATTCCCCTCAAAGCGTAAGCCAAAAATGCAGAAATTTTTGTCCCGTATAAAAATCTGATCGATGCAAGAAAGCGATGTTATCCTTCCCGTTTAGCACTTACTACTGACTAAAGTGTCTCTATTAAAATACAAATACTGCTTGATTATACAGTAAAACGTTTGATAGAGCTTCCTACAATCAAGGGTGTCATAATGGAGGAAAATGTCAAATCTTTAAAACTTCATATAAAATATGGTTGTGATGGGGCATCAGACCAAAGTGTTTACAAAGAAGATTTCGCGGATGACATGCTGTCTGATAAGAGTATTTTTATAGTCTCGATGGTTTTCGTTCTCTTCAACTCTGAAACTAAAGTGATTTAGGAAAACCCTTACCCGAAATCTACAAAATTCTGCATACTAATAGCATTTAAATTTGCTAAAGAGACTCCGAAATTTGACGAAATCTGAGATCGGCCGTTTAAAAGAGGAAATAAAAGAACTTTTGCCGACCAAAATCGCATTTTGAAAATTCAAGTGCAAGGTTGATCATGAAATGCTATTGACTATGCTAGATGGTAAAGTAGCCAAAAACCTGACAGCGACACAAAGTGCAGCAACATGCTATTCGTGCAAGGCGAAACTTACAAAAATGGATGATCTGAATCGAGTATTGAAAAAAGATGTTCTTGAGAAAGATTATGAGTTTGGCCTATTACCACTTCACGCTAAAATACGTTTCATGGTTTTTATTCTTAATATTGCTTATCGCTTACATTTTTGCGAATAGCAAGCAAGCACAAATGAGCAAAAAACGCAAGTGAAGACCACGAAATTGAGGATTTAGCAAAAATTTCGAAAAGAGATGTGTTTGATTATCAACAAACCCAAGCATGAAGAAGGAACATAAAATAATAAAAATACTGCTCCAAAATTTTTCAGGATCCTGAATTGACAGCAAAGATCACAGGTCTTAATGTTTGCTTGATCGAGCGATTCAGCATAATTCTAGCAAAAAAGAATTAAGTAAAGGAAAATCCTGGATTTGGCTTGTTGTTCCTTGACCGTACCTGCTCACCATCATCTGCATGTTTGTTGTTGAACTTATTACAAACAAGTACTTCTGTACTTTATCTAAGCCTGAGCTGAAGTTATAATGTGACGCCCCTATCTCGCGTAAGATCCTCTTTAATCATCGCTTAAGCTTCCTGGAAGTCCCGAACTTCACCTTGAACGCATTAAGATTAAGTACTTTGGTACTTAATCGAAGTCTTAGCAAAGCTTAAATATGCGATGCCTCACCTCGAGTAGCATCCTCTTCAGCTGTTTTGCCAACGCCTCTTATGAGTCCGCGCACTCCACCTTCACAAATTACAATCGAGTGCATTGGTACTTCATTAAAGCCTTAGCAAAGTTGAAATTGCAAAGCCCCACCTCGGGTGACATCCTCTACAACTTTCCCCAGCGTTATTTGGGAGTCGTCGCACTCCACCTTGAACGCATTACAATCAAGTACTTTGGTACTTGATTGAAGTTCTTCCCCGAGGACACCTTGCCTCGGAAGGAGACTTGTGAAGGAACCTTGCGGTTCTAATCGAAGCTGCTTACGGAACCGGCAAAAGGGCCTCATCCGCGTCAGAAGAGGGCCTGAGCTCTCTAACGACTTCACGAAGGCGGGCTCCAGTAAGAGAACTCCGAGTTTATTTTTGCAGTTTTGAATTAACAGTTTGAATGTTCACATAATGGCGAGCCTATTTTTGGTGTTTCTCGTTGCGAATCATCTTCTTCATCAGACAGACGTATTTCACATGACAGGTTTTTTCTTCCAATCAGGCCTTATTCTCCGACCAGGTCTTTTTTTCTTGCGGAGCCTTTTCTCTGTGTCAGGCCTAAATCTCCTTTTGTCAGGTTGATGGTGCTACCTACTAATTCCAGCCAAGTATTAGAATTTCGAAAATACACTTTTTCTGCGGATAAGCTAATTCGACTATATAAACGTCATAATGTATATGTGCCTATGCCAATTCAAGAACAAATTGTATTATCAACAGTCATTTACGACGTCTTTGCAATATTAGAGAAGCCTAATATTCTTCCTGGAATATATGCAAGAAAAGTACAGGCAAAAATAAAAATAGGAAGCGGCCAGATTAATACATTGATAACTGCTGAAACAAAAAAAAAATCGGGGTGGACGCATTAGAAAATTCCTTTGTGAATTTAAAATAGAGCTCCATTAATAGTTTTCTATTAAATTTGTGATTTGACAAAGTATTGAGATGCCCCTCTTCAGTCATTTTGAGAAAAACGGCTTTGAAAAAATCAACGCACGTCGCATGGACCAGGATCAGTGATGCTAACGGACCTCGACTCTTTTAACAGCGCATGTACCGAAAAGCGCGAATCTATTTGAAATTAAAAAATAGGATCAATAATAATGCAGATAAATATTTTTCAGAGTTTTCCATGTAAAAAAAAATGAATTAAATTTATTCTGAGAAATATCTGATTCTCTCAAATAATTTATTATTATTGTAATGATGTAAGTTAATATATCATGATTAAAAATACACCTACGCTTTCAGTACACGCGCTGTTGAAAAAATCGCGGTTGGTTAGCATCACTGACCAGGATTTGATAGTCTACGAACTCACTGTTAGATCCTTTCTATAGATACCTATATGTTTTGGGTTCCTAAACATTCTAATAATCTGGGGTTTGGCGGTAAAATATTTTAGTCATATTTTTATTTTTGTAAACACGCATGTACATACGCAAAGTTTTTTCAGTTGTTTTTGTATCTTGAAGTACGGTTCATAGACAAGCTTTTGAATTTCTGTCATACATCATTAAAAATTGTTAATTAAACAATAATTCGCTGGAAAGATATAGAATACCGATTCTAAAAAGATGTGCTATATAGCCCCTTAAAGTTTTATATTGAATAACATTTTAAAAAGCGTCAATTTCCAAAATGTATAAAGAAGATGTGAAAATGTATGAGAAACTTTAAATTGCGCAGAGAAGATGTGAAAATGTACTCTCAAGTTTGAATAAGAAGCTTATTTCTGCATCCGAAATATTTTTATGAAATGAATCGACAATATGTTTTAATTTTCCTACTCTTAAGAACTTTTAGTATAAAGTTTCGCGTTTGGCTAGGCGAAAATGTCACCTTTGAACCTTGTATTAAAAATATCGGACTCGCCTGTCAAAGGTGTCATTGCTATTTAATAACACAATAAACTATTGCTAAAAATTCTCGTTTTTGTTAAAAGACTTACAATTTTACATTAAAATTTAACTTTGAAGATGAGAGTGTCAGCAATTTGTTAAACAGTTACTTTTGGTAGCAGAAGATTAATCTTCCTGGTTAAAATTTCATTCGCTTTGGTTAAATATTCATAATTTTAGTTGATAGTTTTTTTTTGTAGAAAATTAATTTTACTTAGAGGAAATTGATAAAAAAGGTTACAGATATAATTATTTAATTAAGAAATTAACTTTTTCATAGAAAATTTATATTTTTTGGTTAAAACAATAATTTCTTTGGTAGAAAATACGACTATTTCAAAAACACTTAATGTTTTCTGGATGAAAACATAACTGGTAGAAATTTATTCCTTTTAGGTTAAGGATTGAGCTATTTTGTTGAAAACTTATCTTTTTTAGATATAATTAACTGTTCCATATTAAAAATGAAAATTTGGTTAAATTAAAATTTCAACTATTATTTTTTTGCTGAGAACTGATTTTTTTTGTTTGAAAATTTAACCATTTGGTTAAAGCTTAACTTTTTGGTTGAAATTTCGATTATAAGGAAGATTATATTTGTATAGCCTTGAAAACAGATAAACCAAATTAACTAACAAAAAAAGTATCTAATTATTCGAAATATCAATTTTGCATTAAAAATAATTTTGCACACAAAATGGAGAAACTACACGCGCGCGATTAATGATGCTTGTCATCATAAAATGCGATATTTAACACTCAATTTTCAGTTATAATAAACTCTATCAAAGCCTAAAATTTAAACATTTTTAATCATGCAGAGTTTACCTTCAAAATATTTAGGCTTAAGCATCTTACTACTCCGACTTCGTACATTTTTCAAATACAAGTTACTATTTTTTATTATGGAACCATTTCAAATAGAAAGTTTTTTCAATAAAACAATTTTTACTTCATGATTAGTTGATTCAAAATTTAGAAGATTGATATTCAACTTTTTTTATTCTACTAATTGTAAATGTTAATTTTCAAACATTAAAAAACAGAGTGTTGCTGCTAGAACACACGGCAGAAGTGAAACATTGATAGAATAAATTTGAAATTTTTTGTAGGGAATTTACTTTGCGAAGATCGCGTAAGAAGAGAGAACATATATATATATAGAGAGAGAGAGAGAGAGAGAGAAAAGGAGAACGAGAGTAAGGGTATCGAAGCGAAGTCTAGAGCCATTTCGAATCCCCGCACAAAAGGGAGACTCGGATTTACTCCTGTCTTTGAATAAGTTTTACTTCAAAGATTGTAATAAAACATATCTAAAATATAACTAATTAAAATTATGCATATTTGACTGTGGAAGAATTTGTAAGTGAATGCAGGTTTTTTATTAATTTTTGGTAAACTACCTTCATTAATTAGACAAAAATAATCTCTTATGCATCAGCAAATAGAAACACTAATAATGAGTGAAGACTGTTCTGCAAGTTTATGAGTCTGCAAATACTTATTTGTAAATCTCTGAAATTTGAATCGTTCTCTTTAAAGCATGCATTTTTTCAAGCTTTTAGTACCGGAAACATTAATAATTTAAATAATTTCACCTTTTTATTCTTTGCGGTTCAATTGTTCGAATTAAAAGCTTCGATGCAAAAATTGTTCAATTTTTGTATATCTTTTAATTTAAAATTACATTCTGAGTTATTGGTAAATGTCTCACGTTTTCTGTTGTGTTTATTCGAATGTTCTATTTTTTCTGTGTCATTTTTTCAACTTGAATTAATAAAGGTGAAGTAGATTAAATGTGTCAATAGTTATGTGTATTTACTTCGCGGTGACGCACCCTGTTTACAAGTTTTAGAATATTACCTTTAGGCTACGATATTTATAGACCAGAGCTTCTATTTTTTTGAGGTACAGTTTACAATTAGTGATTAGTTACATTTTTATAATTATGATTCAAAAATACGATCGAAAAACATTTTTGTCAAGACGGAAAATTTTTTCGAACTTTTTCTAGAATATTGGGAAAATCATGTCTATATAACATCAAAATCAAAGTTAGAAAATTGATAATGCTGGTTTGAAGACTAAAATTTTTGAACTTTGACACCCATTTAAAGCGATTCACAAAAGAGTATGAAATATATCGACTTGAGGTAAAAATATCAACATTTTTAGTAACGAGAAACAAAAAATTACTAGTACCTACAAATTGCAAAAATATTGTACATTTTTAAAGACTTTGTAGGTTTTTTAAGGATATTGAAAGTAACTATACAATTTAAAATAACTTCATTTAAAATTTACTTGAAGAAAATATTTAAAAATATTTCAAATTATTTTCTAAAATTTCGGAAAAAATGTACAAGTTTTCAAAGAAAAATATTTACATTTTGCAAGAAAACAAAATTCTAGACAAAATTTGGATGAAAAATAATTTTATGTGAAAAAATGTATATTTTTAAAGATTTAAAAAAAAACTTTACAAGCTTTCCAAAAATTTTTAAAAGTTACAAGAAAATAAAACATTTTAAAACAAACAAGAAAAAATATAAAAGATTTTAAATAAATTTTTTAAGATTCAACACAATATTGAAAATGATTCTTTATTTTGAAAAATTAATTTTATTGTATAATTAAAAAGATTGTAAAAATTTACGAAGAATTTCCATATGGTCAAAAATCAATCCACAAGATTCAAATCTAATTTTAGAAATAGTTCGAGTTGTTCTAAAAGATATTAAGAATTTCTTGGAATTTCGAAGAGACTGGAAATATTTTATAACTTTCGAAGACTCCAGAACATTTGTTAAATCCCTGATTTTTCTCAAGCGTCAAATAGTCTTAAATATCTTTAAAACTACTTACATTGTTTTTTAATTCTTTCGAAATTCCTGCAAAATAAAAAAATTTCCTAGAAATTTTCTAGATACCTTTTCGACATATCTGAAAACTCTAAAAATATTTTTGAATTTTCTCGACAAAACTAGAAAAATTATATTTATACAACCTCGAAGCAAATACATAAACAAAATTAAAAAATTAATCAAACATTTTTACTTCACATTGAAAAAATATTTTCTTACTAAATTTTAATTTGCCTACATTTTTTTATCATGGACTGATATATCTTTTTTTGCTTACAAATTTAAAAATTTTGTTGAAAATTCGTCTTTTTCATTTAAAAATGTATCTCTATTGTTAGAAATTTTATCTCTTTTTTCAATAATACTGCAAATTTTCAGTTTTAAATAAAAATAATTTTGGCTACGGAATTAACTATCTCGCTGAACAGTCATCTTTCTTAGTAAATTCATGTATTTCTATTTAATGTTAAAAATGTTTCTAGTTTGATTAGCAGTTATTGTATTTTTTGTTGGAAATTCATCTTTTTTGCGAAAATGTTTAATTACTTGTTTGATCAAAAATTCATAATTTCATTTCAAAATTCATCTCTGTCATTGTGAATGTTACCATTTCGTTGAAATTTTTTTTTAGCAGAAAATTAATCTTCTTCGTTTAAAACTAATTTTTTGTAAGGGTTGAAACTATTTATTTTAATTTTTTTATTTATTCAACAGTTTTTTATTAAAAATTAAAATATTTTCAGATTGGAATAACAAATATTACCTTTTTTGGTAACAGTTCATTTTTCTTTGCTGAAAATATAACTCGTTGGTTAAAAGTTAATCAGCTTTGTTAAAAAGTAGTTTTCTTGGTTAAGCATTTATCACTTCAGTTAAAAATGTTTTTTTTTTTTGGTACAAAATTAATCTTTATGATATAAAATTGATGTATTTGATTATAAAATTTAATTATTTGGTTAGAAATTAACCTTTTTTTGACAATTAATATTTTTGTGTTAAAAATTAATTTTTTTTCTGTAAAAATACGTGTTTTCTGGAAAAAACTTATTGTTTTTTGTTAGAGAAATAACTAGTTCAAAATCAATTTTTTTTATTGAGGGTTCAATTATTTTGTTTAAAATTTATATTTTTGGGACGTAATTGTCTGTTTTTTAGTTGAAATAAAGTTATCTTTTGATTAAAATATCAACTGGTTAATTTTTGTAAAAAATTCATCGTTTCTGATTATTTAATTATTTGGTTTAGGAATAACTTTTTTTAAAATTTTTATTTGACATATCTAAAACTTGCAACTTTTTTTGTTGAATTTCACCAAGATTCTTAGGTAAATTATATTTGAGATAGTTATTCCTATCGACTTCAAAAATTTTAATTTTAAAGTTTCTCGAGGAACTTAACAACATTTAAGTATTTTAATGATTTACAGCGTTTTGAACGTCTTTTTTAAAATTTAATTAATATGTTTGATTTGAAATATGTTGACGGGCTATAAAATGGCTCATACTTTTTTAAATGCAAGTTTTCTTTTTCCAAAGCTTTTAGGAAATTTTAAGGGATTATGAAGGATTTCAAATGATACAAAAAATTCCAATTAAGATTCAACAGATTTAAAAGAATTTTATAGTATTAGAAAAATTTGACAAGATTTTTACAATTTTATTCAATGTCCAAGGATTTTGAGAAATTTTATAGATTTATAGGTATTAAATCGTTTTTTTTATATTTAACAAATGGAACATTTTAATTTCCTTTTGGTGGAAAAATTTTGTTTTATTTAAGACCTATAATATCATATCAGTTTTTCTAAACTGCATGATATTGTTAACACTTGATATTTTTCATTGTTATAATTAATTAAAATAAGTTAATAGACAATTTTTGTTTTTTCTAACTTGTTGCCTTGTTATATGTATACAATTAACAAGAAATTTTTGTATGTGATTAACTCATGAAAGTTTTCTTCAATTTACATAAGCGTGTAAAAATTGAAAGAATGTATTGAAAATTATTTTGTTCCTCAGAGCTTGATTCAAAAATTTCACTGTTATGCCTTTAATCTTATTTACTAATTTAGGAAATTTAAAATAAATACCTCACATTCTTAGCGCCTGAGCGAATTGAAATCAATAGTGTTTATAATCAAAAAATTTTAATTTTAAAATATTGGACCATTTCTGGACTTTGAAATTCCCAAGTTTCTAAATTATTAATTGTATCTGAAAGTTTCTTGAATACGAACAATTTTTAATTGAAGATAAAAAAATATCACTATTTTGAATTTTTCAGTATTTGTATAATAATATATAAATAACCCGGGTCTATCAGACAAGCGTTATCTTCTGCAGTTCAACATAAAAGAAAGGTGTATAAATGTATAAAGACTATTTTGATCTACAGCAAAGTATGTGATATCAAAAACTTATTTTCTAATAAACTCATTATTAGCACGTAAATATTTAAAAAAAAAGAGATAAAACTTATAATTAGTTGCTAACATTTGATAAGATATTTTAGAGGCTTCATGAAATATTAGTGATATATGATATAATCAGCCTCTTGTTGTAAGTAGTCTTAATATTTAAAAAAAATTCAATTGGAAACTGGTAAGTTTTAAATAATTTTTCTATCACAATAATAGGCTTGCACGTATTTAATAGAATCTTATTATTCGATAGATAAGAATAAAGCGATAAAAATACAAAGTTTGGTCAACGATAACAAGTAAATCCTTTTGCTATAATATACCCACGCACAAAACGCCTCAGTATCAAGTTGAGCTAGAAGTCACATCAATTTGTCACACAGTGAGTATGTGGGTGGCGCTTATTTTTAAAGATTAAATGTTCTTCACGCTCCCCCCCCCTGAGTTTAGTTTTATTTTCTGTGTAAATAATTTGTGTAAAATTTGAGCCTACTCGGACTTTTAGGAAGGGTGCCCTTAGGCCCTTAAAAATTAAAAAACAAAACAATTTTAAAAAATTTTATTTGTTTATTTTGCAAAATTTTAATTATATACAATAAGTTTTATACAAAAGTTGTAGATCTATCAAAAATGCACATATTATTATCGACGACTTTTTCTCGTATAACCAACTTTTTCCGAGAGGAATGCAAAAATCATTTGTCTTTATTACGAATCTTCACGCTTAGACAAAAAATCTTCATAACCTGGAAGCTTTAAGCGATAATCACTAACAATCTGAAGTACATGCTGTTTCTTTTGTTCGTTTTTCATGAATAATTTATTATACTCTTTTATGAGCTTGACGCCTTTCTCAGCCGAATCATTAACAACTTTTAATTTGTTTACTAATTCCAGTCCTTCAATAAAACCTTTATTTTTAGGCAACGTTGACGGTTCTGTCTTAAGGAATTCATCATTCAAGTTGAATCTTTCGAAAAATCATTAAGTGTCGGCGGATACGAATTGCTTATTTGCATTGTTAATAATTTTTAGGACTTCATCGATTTGTACTTGTACTCGCTATCATTTTCATTTAATGATTTTTTTTCGCAACTCAAAGCATTAACCATTTTTATTTTTAAATATGGTGACAATTTCAGATCAAATAAAGCTAATGCGACAGTTTATGAGCTTAAATAACATGAATGATTCATTGCTTTTTTTGATACAACAAAAGAGATACCGGCATCGACAGCTTGATATTTATCAAGTTTTGACAAAAAGAACTCTGAAATCAAGATACAGTGCTTAAGTAGCAGGAGCCGCACAAAACCAATAAATAGCTTTGGCCATCCGCCTTGCATGATAGATGGCCCGCGGAATACGAAAAAGAGTCTGCAAGGTTATACTTCGCCAAGTGAAGTTATTACTGATTTCAAAAATTGCTTATTATTCTCTTCAAGCTGCTGTTTCTTTAAAGAATTCTTATCAAAGTCAAGGATTCGAGTTACGTCGCCCTGATTAAAGTGTCCTTTGACCTTTTTGTTGTCAATTGATTTCAGACCAAGCGTTTTCATAATTTGTAAAAATCAATACAGTCAGACCTGTACTTTTGCCTAAATTTTTCTCGAAAACACTTCTTGAAATAATTTCATATATATGATGTCTACAAGAGTTTAACAAACAGCAGATGCCTACTCTTTTCCAGTCCCAGATCGCAGTACAGGCACCCACAGAATTTGTTCAGCCTCGTATTTTTTTTCTTGAATTTTTAATGGATAACCTGTTGAGGACAAAATCCTAGACATCGTTGCCTAGTGCCTTAGCAGTTGCAATTAGAACATAAACTGTACCCTTTACACCAATCTCACATTTATCTAAAACCTCAGCAAATCATAGGAGTCACTAGTGTATGCTTTCCTCTCGCCCGTCTTGCCAGATAGCCACAAACCAGGTAGCGCTTGGACAAGAACTCTCAGGAAACAGTAAAGGACACATGTAGACTGAAAGTGCAACGTACTTTATGGAATCTTCTTAAACTATCATCTACTAAAGTACTTGGTGTAGCTTTATTCGTGGCATACTTTTTTGCATTTTTCCTGAAAAAAGTCATGCAAAAAAATATTTATTAAGAGTTAATAAGAGCCAACCTAGTGACTTATACTTATTTGTTTTATAATTTAGTTGTTGAATATTTGCAACATTTTTTTATCCTGAATTTATATGTTGATACGAAAGGACAATAAAGAATAGCCCTTATGACTAGAAAAGTCCAAGAAACTTCTTTTGTTTGCGAAACATACTAAAAATTTTCGACAAGATATTTTCTACATGTACGAATAGCTTATAACATTTTAGATTAGAACGTAGATTTTTATCGAAGCGCTATTTACAAATATTCAAAGTTTTTTTCCAGTCAAGCTTCAGTTAAGGTTACCTAATCTTTTTTTTCAGAATAATTTATGAATCATGAATATACCTTAGAAGTAGCAGCTTATCTTCTTGAACTTATGAGATAAGGATGAAGATATCGTATACGTTCGCTTATGAAATACCAACGTATTGATGAGATACAGTGTTAACCATATTCTTCGTAAGTGCAATAATCAGTTCCTTCCCGAATGGAAAAAATGGGAATCGTTTATATTCTGGTCTTTATTTTGCCGCTCATCTTTAGTTCTATAGGTAAATATAATATTATATATACAATATATAATTTTGGAAACATGTTTAAGCTTTCCGCAAATAAGAACTAGTCTTGCGTAATCCGAGTCATCGTCTATTGCTAATTTTTTCAAACTGTACTTGAATTTTTTTGAAATGCTAACGAATTTAATCTAAATTCGTTTAGGGGCATACAAAAAATATTCCTTGTTACAACATTTTTTTGCATTACAGAACTAGAAAGAACATTCAGTTAAAGTAAAAAGAAAATCTTTTGGCACAAGCCTAAATCATTTTTACATGAATATATAAATAAAGGGTATTCGCATACTATTAGGTCCTAATCCACAAACTTTCGAAAATTATATCAATCATTCTTGATAAATTTGAAATTAAATATGAACTTACCGTCGTACTTTTACAAAACCAATTAAGACGTCAACAGCTTAAATCGAGTGCTCTGTTATATGGTGAAATAGAGAATCACGGATTGATTCCGAAATGCATAAAACTTTTCAGTATTAAAGCTTGTTACATTCTGCATGTCAAAATGCAAACTAAAATTCATACAGAATCCTTCCTAAATGATTTTCCTTGAATATAAGGGATTATGTTTTGATAAGTTTTCCGCTGCGATTTTCCCTTGATGTCCTCAGTCTCACCTTGCACGCCGATCACCAGTACGGGACGAGCTACCACGTCCGTTCAAAAGAATCTGAGTCGCGATGCGCAGTTGCAGGAAGAAGGGGTAGATTAGGAATGCGCATGGCATTGCTTTAATTGCTAGTGATCTAAATGCAACATTACTTTGTTATGCCGTCACCAGTCGAGTAAAGACTAACTTAGATTTTTTTGAACGAACGTATAAGTAGCAAGTTCCGGCGTGGGTATTAGGGAAAATAAATTATTCCTTTGTTTTTTCTTGCAGATTTAACTCTACAATTCGATTTTTTACCGAATGGTGAGCCTATTCCCGGTGTTCCTGGTTGCGAATCCTCTTTTTCATCAGAAAGACGTCTTTTACCCGCAAGATCTTTTCCACCAACCAGGCTTCATTTACCGGCCAGGTCTCCATCTCCTGCCGAGCTCCCTTTTTGTGACAGGACTAGATCTCCTCCACCCATGTCTATAGTGCCACCTTCTAAGATTGATTCCTCCTCTGGACGTCAATATGAACTGAACCAACTCGAAAATATTCGGCTTACTTCCATTGCTAATCCCAGACGAATATTCGAACTTCGAAGGTACACATTTCCTGCAAATAAGCGAATTCGATTACTCTCACGTCCTAATACTTACGTGCCAATGCCAATCCAAGAACAAATCGTATTATCAACAGCCGTTGGCGACGTCTTTGCAATACTGGAACAGCCTCATATTCTTGCTGGAATATATAGACGTAAACTACGGATAAAAATAAACATGGAAAACGGCCTGATTACCCCACTGACAGGCACTGAAATGAGAGAAATTCAAGTAGGCCGAAAAAGCAAACTCCTTCGAAATTTTAAAGTAGAGCGTATAAACCACACTGCACCTGGACATTAATTTAGTTTTAGAAAAACGTAACGCTAAAAACGTGTTCGGATTTTTACTTAGCTTTACACTTTTACCGCTAATTGGTTTCTTTCAAAATTGTTAATTAATAAGGCAATAAGATGCCACTATTGTGTCATTCTGGAAAGAAAGATGTCTTTGAAAAAATCTACGCATGTCACATGGACCAGGATGCGATGGTTTTCCAACTCTCGGTTAGATCCTTATTATAGATACCAATATTTTTTCGGTTTTCTGACAGCCTAAAAAAACTAAGGTGTAGGAAAAGTATATTTTACTCGATTTTTTTTTGCAAATTTCTATGTACACGCGTAGAAATCTTGATGGGGGTATTGTTGAGGGCCTGATGGAACTTCCATATTTTAGTTAGGGTTTGCATGTGGCAAATTGTTACGGGCCGTACCAGTTTGGTTACGCAAAATTGACAGGGCCTGTCACAAAAAATTTGTTAAGGCCTCTTACAAGAATTCTTAATAATTCTAAATCAATGTGAAAGGCCATTGTTAGAGCTCTAGCAGGGTCTTTTTGCAAGTAAATGCCGTTTTGTTTTTCTCATTGTCAAAATGAGTCCAATAGAGCGCGAAAATTTTTTCAAAACATTGAAAAATTTTCTAGATTATATTTTAGGCTTCTTTTCACTTCTTCCTTCTCACTCTGACCTCTTTCGGAGCAGGTCGGAGTGGTTTTAAAGCACATCAGTACAGATAAACAAATACGTCTCAAGACCTTACATCGAAACCATCACAATCTGAAAATCTAAAAAAAAAAGATAAGTTTTCAAATAATTTTTGAATAATAATTGCACTGCTTTAAATTAAGCACGTCAAGCGCGTACGGTTGACGCTCTTGTCAATCGTCAACTGTCGAATCTACTGTCGAAAGTGACGCCACTTTTAAATCACCCGCACCCCTCTCACCAAGGCACACTTTTGTCAGCTCATCGAAAAGTTTCATTATTTTCCGATGGGCCTTCTCAAAGCTGGGTCATGAAGAGTGTTCATTCCGACTTACAAATTTGATATCTAATCGATGTCTGCGCGTCCACGACAGTATGAGAATTTGAAAATTATATATCATTGTAACGTGACTAATTTATGTTTATTTTAGGTTAGGTCTAGATTTTCAAATTTATATGCACTATTATATGAAATTGATAGTTTCAGGTATCTGCAAAGTAGATAGCGGTTTAAAAAAATACACTCTATGCATGATAAAAAATTACTAATACTGTTTTAATGTATGAAAAATATATAAAAGAGGATTTTTGTGAACAAATTCTTACACGTCTTTAAATGCATTAGAAACTGTTTTTTTTCCCTTGTTAGAAAAATAATGAAATTAAATTATTTTAGATAATTCTCATTATATGATATACAATTTATGTTATGAGAGTTGTAAAAATGTAAACATCATCATTTTGACACATGTACCACCCGTGTGACACAATAACCTAACATATAAATGTCATTCACAACGTTTTTATGCTCATCTGCTGAAAGGTTTATTTTAATCTGAGTACTTGCCGCTATCAATTTAAACACAATAACAATAATTTACTAACATTTTTAACGTTTCTGAAAATTGTCCCAAATGTTAAAAAAATGTCTCTAAAAGTTTGTTTGCATTACATGTTGTTAACGCTGTGCGTGTACAGTTCGAACAAATGAGTTCAAATCCGGAATGAATCGAGCACTTGATACCTGCAATTTTTCCGTGTAAAATG
>JAUELO010355856.1:0-14691 GCA_032357855.1 Amphibolips quercusostensackenii | reverse complement strand
CGTACGATATGAAAAAAGTCACAACAGGAAAAACGTTGCAATCCTAACACCCAATAAAATTATCATGTTAACTTTCTGAATTTTTCTGAAAAATCAAAAATTTTATTTTTGATTGCACACAAAATAATCAAAAATCGAAAATTCTATTTTTAAGTCAAACTACGCAACACACGTCAAAATATAAATTGACAAAAATTGTGTAACCCAAAAAAATCTACAAACTTGTTATTATTTACTTTTTGATGCGACGCGTAGTTTTAGTTTCATTCGTAAAAAACTGCATTGAAAATTGAAAAATTAAATTTTCAGACAAACAACAAAAGCTGCGAAAAAATCAAGAGACAAAATTTGCTCACCCAAGAAAGAGCTACAAATTTTTTTTAAATGATGAGATAATCAAATTTTTGGAAATACAATGCAAGGTACGAATTCAAATGAAAATACAAAAATTGTGCATTCTAAAAAGATTTAAAAATCTGTAATACATTTTTGTTACAAAAATACGTTTAAAATGAAAAAAATAGCTTTTTGGAAAAGTGAGACAAGCTGAAACATTATTTCAACTAATAAAATGTTTCGCCTAAATTATATCTACAAATTTTCTTAGAACCACTTCACACTAAAATGTGCTTTTTTTAGTTAAAATCGTGAAAAATTACATTGAAAATAAACAAACTAAATTTATGAAAAAAGACACAAGTTGCAATAAAATGTATAAGAACAAAATTGTTTTCGCATTTTCATCAGAGAAGGTATTAGGTTTATGTGCAATTTGACCCCCCCCCCCCCTTCCTGTCTTTGTGAAATGTACACGTTTTAAGACTTTTTATGTGTCTGCAGATTTTTAGTTTGTAAACACACAAACTTTCGAAAAAATTAGGCGATTGAATTTCAAATGAAAATTCTAAAATTTAAAGCGTTTTCAGAATTATTGAGAATATTTTTTTTCAAGATTGGGAAATTCTGTTTGCAGATACTTGTAGAACGCAAAAAAACACAATTCATCCCAATGATTTTATTTGATGAATACCTAAGTACCAAAGTTACAGCATTTGCAAAATTAAACAATAACAAACAAACATGTAACTTTAGAGCAAAACAACGCACGACATTAAAAAAATCAGAAGGAGAGAAACTTTGGTTTTTAAACACTCTAAAATATTATCGTAAAAACTTTTTCAATCATTTTGGAAAATTTGGAAAATTTTTAGTTTGTTTGTTGAACATTAAACTAGTTTGTTGGAAATTCGGAAATGCTAGTGGCATTTAGCTGTTTTAAGATTAAAATAAAAATACTTTCTGGTGGAGATATCAACTATCGTATTTTACTTAAGAACTGATCTTCTTTTTCTTGGAACTTCAACTACTTAGTAGGAAGTGAAACTTTCTGGTTAAAAATTAAAATTTTTGGATATAAAATAATTATCTTTGGTATAAAATTTATTTTTTCGATTAAAAATTAAACTATTAGCTTAAAAATTACTTTACCATATAAAATATTCATTTGATATTCTTGAAAATTTTATTAGAAATTAATTATTTTGGCTAGATAATTAAATTTATAATCAAATAGAAATGTATTAATTTTTATATGAAGAGCATATAACACGGAACGCAGAGCGCACGATTAATTTACTTTGGAGCACGAAGCACGACGACAAAATCGCGTGCCGTAAGCGGCACTTTTATTACACTTTTTTGTTTGGATTATACGGTGCGCAGAACCAAGCCTGGGGCGCGAGGTTTAAATGATTTTTTAATCAAATATCCAGCATGAAGCACGAGTAGCCAAATAAGAATGTGTTCCTTAAGGTCGATAGAAACTTAAGTAAATTACTTCTCCTCTTCATATAAAACTAAAGGAATTAAACCAAAAGCATGTAACAACAATTAAGCTTACCGAGCTAGCATTTGTCGTCATCAATTTTATAATTTTATCAACTAAACTACTTCTTTTTATCCAAGCCAAGCACGATGCGCAAAAACTGAAAAGAATCGAGCACGAGGCAAAATGTATCCAAGTGCGTAGCGCAAAGTACATACATTACAGAGCGCGAAGCGCGAGGTACATAAATTATCGAGTGCGAAGCGCGAGATACAACAGACACGCGCCCTAGGCGCGCTTAAACTTGCGAGCGAAGCAAGCCGCCCGCGATCAGAATGTGCCCGCAAAGCGGACAGATATTTAATATATTAGTTATGTAAGTGAAGTCATTAACATCACTGTAAAAGAATAAAAACGAAGCTATGTGGAAAAAGAAAGAAGGTTAATTGTAGGTTATGATATCGAGATAAAAACACAGGTTCTAATTAAAGGTGATCTAGAACTTACCAACAAATTAATATGGGAACACAATGTTAAGATTTTAGAGTAAACCTAACAAGTTTACATTAATTAATGCCTTAAATCGTAGTTAAATTTGTGGAAAAATTTTTGAGAAGCGAAAAGGAGTTAGTAAATAGTATCTTTCAACTGTCAAATTTAAACAAGTTTTCACAAAGTCATCCGTAACTGGTCAGGTTGGTACATTCATAAAGTCATTGAATAAAAACTATAGTCGAAAACAGGCGCTAGGTTATAAGTCACTACAAATATATTACAATTGTAAAAGTGGAATAAAATTAGTTTCTACATAAAATTTAGAAAAATGAGGTAATTTAGAGTTATCATATCTGAAATAAACAGATTTTGTTACTTTATTAATTTAGAAAGATTCAATAGTACAGTGGTCATTCAAATTTTTCTCGTAAGCTAGAATTTTTGGATGTTGAAAATCAAAGTTATGACCCATTTTAATTATGTGTCTTTCAAGCGCCGTGATATAATCTCCATTTACATTATGACGCTAATGTCTAAGAATTAGCTTGATATTTTTTTTTCTTGATTTGATAGTTATTTTATCTGTAATACCATATATATATATATAACGGTAAAGATTCTGGAAAAAGGTATTTCTTCTTTATTGTTCAAATTATAAATGTTGTTAATTCTGATTTTCACTAATTTATTGATCAAGTTTAGTTGGTATCCATTGTTAAATCAAAGTTTTTCGTAATACTATGATATTGTGTTTTCTGAATTGTAGAAAAGATAATTATATGGCCCTTTCTATTAGTCCAAAAATCATTCCTTTTTTTAAAACTATGGATGTTGTTATGAAAAATGTAAGTATCTACCAGACCAAGTTTCTTTGTGATACCAATTTGTTAGAAGAGTGTCATTGTAATATTTAGTGATTGAGATATCTAAAAACTAAGTGTGAAGTAAAATTATTTTTCAAATTTAAATTTTAAACTGAAATCGTAGCTGTTGAAAATCTCTAAAACCTCTTGCAGTAAGAAGGATCTAAGGCAAAATTGTACTGCATTTATAAATTCGTCTCTGAGAATAAGAGTATTAGAGGAACCAAGTCCAATTATTCTTAATACTTCGTAAAGCTAAGTTAATAAGAATACTAGAAAAAATTTAACAAAATTAAGAAAAAACAAGAATGTGATGTTTTGGCATTTCAAAGTTTATGAGGAAAATAACAAAATCCAAACGGTCTTTAACATGATACTGTGATTTACCTGTTATTAATCTTAAATGTTCAAAAGAAATTTGGCTAATTTGGAATTAGAACTGTTCATAGCAAGAAATATTAACCTTGAAGGATTTTCTTCTTTATGCAATTTAGGAAGTCTATATGCTCTTTGGATTATGGACAAATTTGCTTTTCATTATTTAGCTTCTATGGATGATATTTATGCATTTCGGTTCCACCTATTAATGATAATGTTATTAGATTTTTCCGTGTTGGATGTATACTAAAATTTAATTTCTTAGATTGAGCTTCATTTGTTGATATATTCGACATTTGATCATTATATTGCGATCTATTAATTGCAACAGTGACGTTACCTCTATCTGCTTCAAGGAAAACTATATTAGTATTATCTTACAAAAATTAAATTGCTGGACTTAAATAGAAGTTATCTTGAAATTCTTATTTGTTCAAGACAGGTGAATTGAGAAAATTAAAAATAATTTAAGTGCATTGGACTCGTAGTTTATTTTCTACATTAAGTGAAAGATTCCAAATTTCAAATTTGATTAGAGCTATGAAATTATGTGAGAGAAATTGTTTCTTGATAGTAAAATTGAAAGAAAAACCTGGGCCTGAAGATACGATTTCAACAACTTCTTCATGTATAGTAGTATCAGTTTAATTTTTGAACCAAGTGTTCGGAATTTTAAAATTCATCATTTGTTGAAAAATTTTTCTTTGTTGTAGGGTATTGAATTTTCATGTTAAATGTTTTTAATGTTCTAAAAAAAGCCTATTGTATTTAAGGTTTTCAAACATCATAAAATTACGAAAGTCCTTAAAGGTAGATTTATAATCAAAATATTATGTAAATATTATAGTCTTTGATTAGTATATGCGATTTCACAGTGTATGTCGCTAAACTCTGCGTTTAAAATTTTAATTTTGACCATTTTGGACAATCTATTAATTTTATTTCTGTTAATTGCATAAAAAAATCTTAGTTCATCAAAAGTATTAAAATTTTTTGAATGAGGTGAAATAAGACCACTCTTTCGGCATTTAAATTTAAAATTTCCCTGATTGCGTAAGAGCGCCAATATTGAAAATAGAGTGAAATAAAGTTAAAATATAATAAACTGCACACTAAAACGAGAAATATTAGCTGATCCTGCGACCTCTAAAAAAGATTTATACTTATTTTGATTATTTATTATCCGATGTTACGTAACGGCATATACAATAAGGGATTTCACGACACAATGAATTTATTACAAACTGCACAACAACACCTTGTTGCCCTGTACAAATGACTAGCACCTCCAATTATAAATAACCGCAACCAAAAAGTAGTTCAAATTTCATCTCATACTACGATTTCTTAACAATGTTTGCACTTTTTTCAATAACAAATTATTCCAGGTTGCGGAACGTGACATTCGTTGGAGGGGCTTACCATAGAGTGAATTTACTTTAAACGCATCACAACACCCCTTTTCTTAGTACAAATAGCTTAAACCTTGAATTAGAAATAACTAACAGAATAAAAAGAAAAATTGTACCTCATCCTACGATTTCTTAAAAATTACTATCTACGCATTATCCAAATTTGCGAAATGTCAAATATAATACAAGATTCTACGAGAGAATGAGATTACGTCAAACTGCATCACAAAACTTCTTTGCTTTCTACAAATAGCTTGTGTTTCTGATCACAAATAACATAAAAAACAAAACAAAAAGACAAATATTGTTCCATACTACGACACAGCAAAAAAAAAAGAATTTCAAGAATTGACCACTCTTGTATTAAATTTTAATCTAGCAGCAAGACAACACTCCTGCCGCAAGGTTGGCATCGACCATGTTTCCGACGGTTGGACGAGTCAAGTCGTGCGATACTCAGTGCGATACGCTCTTGCGTTAAGTCAAGTGGCTGCAAGGTTAGAATAGACTTGCAACTACATTTTTTTTTGCTGTGAAGCCTTTAACAATGTTTACTTTGTTGACGATTACGCATTATCCGATGTTGCATAACGTCAAATTTTATTAAGGATTCTGCAAAAAATTAATCTTAATAAAATTACACCACGACACCTTTTTTTTTAGAAATAGATGGTTCTTTTAATTAAAAATAGACAAAACCAGTGGTAAAGTAGACACGTATACAAAATAGTGAATGGGAGAAGCGACTGTGTTTCAAAGCACAAGTTCTTTAGTATTTCTAATGAGTAACAATAATAGAAACGAATTTCATGAAAAACCTTTCAACTACTTACTTGCTATTTTTTAATTTTAAAATAAAAAATAAGGGGTTGGCTGAAAAAAGAGCGTACTTGCATTTTTTGTGAAGTCCAAAATCCAGTCTAGTCTAGTTACGTGACTGGGATACTCGTGAGATAAAACAGGGCTGATACGCATTGGCAGCCAAATGAAAATCGTAAAATCTTGAATACAAAACTAGAAAAACTTGGGTGAGAATTTGGTTAGGAAAAGAGTCAAGTGTTGGATAAGATCGTGCAAGTTTATGAATGTAGATATATTTTTTCTTCAATCTTGTATTTTTGTGTTATTTTTCATTATTAAAAATAAATATCCTTAGACAAGAAAAATGTGACAGTGATAAATTATGAATCTGGATAGTTTCAGGTGTTAAACGACGCAAGTTACATAACATTTTTTATTATTGAATAAGTTTTGGCAGAAGTTATCTGTTTTCTTTTAAAGTTTTTTCATTTGGTCGAAAATTCAATTATGTGGTCAAGAATTCATCTACTTTCTTTGAACATCATACTTTTTTGTTCAGAGTTAATTGTTTTTATCTGGAAAGTAAGTATATATTTTTTTTCAATTCATCTTTTTTGATTGAAAATTAACCTATTTTGTTGAACATTTAACTGCACTGATAAAAAGTCATCTTTTTGGGTCGAAGATTTAACGGTTTTATTGAAAATTCGTACTTTTGTATAGAAAATCAAAATATTTCACAAAATATTTCACAAACATTGTAAAGATTTCAAAGATTTCAAGAATTCTAGAGACTCAAAAAACGCCTGTGCAGTAAATTTAAAAGTTGTCGCAAAAATACTCCCAAGATTTCTAACATTTCATGAAGATTTCGAGGATTTCAGAAATTTCATTAGGGCGTGTACATCACATTTCGAAGATTTTACAAAGATTTTAAAACTTCGAAACGATTAAAAGGATTTCGAAGATTTTGAAAAGGGCGGAATAGATTACATTTCTATGATTTCAAAATATTTTAAAGATTTGAAGCAATTAAAAATATTTTTTAGGAGATACAGAAAGTATTTCCAAAAATTTCGAAGATTTTATAAGAAATTCGAAAAGATTTCAAAAAAATACAACAATTGTAAAGATCACAAGAAGAGTACAATGCACTGGATTTTCAGGATTTCAAAACATTAAAAAATTTAAAACTATCTAAAAAATTTCGAGAAGATTTCAAAAGATTTAATTCAGATTTAAAATATTCAAGTAAATTCAAACAAAAGCGAAAGACTTTACAAATATTTCAAGAAATTTATAAGAATTTTTAAAGATTTCAAAAATTTCAAAAATTTCAATATGGCCACAGTACACCAGTTTTGAAGATTTCAAAACATTTAAATGATTTTAAACGATTTTAAAAGGTTTCTACTTAGTTAATAAGTTTTCAAAAGACTTAAATGATTTCAAAAAAATAAAAAAGATTTTAAAACAAAAATTAAAGAAATATTTCACTAATATTCAAAAAATTTCAAAAAATTTCACAAATATCTTAAAAATTTCAAGGATATAAAAACACTTTAAAGATTTTAAACGATATGAAATTTTAGAAAATTTCAAAAGATTTAACAAGGATTTGAACGATAACAAACATTTAAGAAAGACTTAGCAAATATTTATTCCACTGATTTCAAACAAACATAAAATATCTTAGAAAAATTTTTAAAGAGTTTTGAGAAAATTTTAGGGATTTTAAAAGATTTTAAGGATCTCAAAGATTTCAAAAAAAGTACGTTCACGAGATTTTAAACATTTTTAAACATTTTAAAGGTTTTTATCAATTTCGAAAGGTTTCAAAAGATTTTTAGAGACTTCAATAATTCCAAAAAAACACAGAAGATTTCGCAAACAGAGGTGAAAAAAAAATTTCACAAAAATTTCAGTAAGATTTCAAATGATTTAAAAAAATAACACAAAGATATCAAAGTTTCCAAGGATCTTGAAGATTTTACAAAAGCTTTTAAGAATTCCAAAAGATTTCCTGAAGATTTCACAGAAATTTCAAGTTTTTACTAACGTTTGTAATACTTCAAAAAATTTTCACGAATTCACAAAGATTTCAAAAGATTTAACAAGGATATGAAAAATAACAAACATTTTGGAAAGACTTAGCAAATATTCATTCCACTGATTTCAAACAAACATAAAATAATTTAAAAAAATTTTTTTACACTTTTAATGAAATTTTAGGGATTTTAAAAAATTTCATGGATCTCAAAGATTTCAAAAAAAGTACGTTCACGAAATTTCAAACATTTTAGAACATTTTAAAGATTTTCAGCAATTTCAAAAGTTTTAAAAAGATTTTTTAAGGCTTTAATGATTCTAAAGGAACACAAAAGATCTCGCAAACAAAGATGAAAAAAATATTTTACAAAAATTTCAGTAAGATTTCGAATGATTTCAAAAAATAACACAAAGATATTAAAGTTTTTAAAGATTTTGAAGATTTTACAAAAGCTTTTAGGAATTCCAAAAGATTTCACAAAGATTTTAGGAAAATTTTAAGTTTTCACTAAAGTTTGTAATACTTCAAAAAATTCCAACGAATTCACAAAGATTTCACAAGATTTTACATATTTCAACAAAATTTAAAAGGTTTCAATGATTTCAAAGACTTAACAAAGATTTAAAATATTCCCAAAGAGTTCACTAAGACGACTTGATTTTACAAAAAATTAGGGATTTATTTATAATTTGTCTTTTTTCATAAATTCTCGGCCAAAAAAAAATGAAATAATTCATTTTTTACATATATAACAAACGTTTATTTCATTATTTGATATAACGAAAAAGACCTGTGAAAACTTCATTTCTTTCCCTGTAAAATCTAGGGAAGACCTCGAATTTAGTTCTTAAGAATTTTTGGACAACCTATTTTGTTGCAGAAATTATCTTTTTATATAGAAAATTTGATTATTTAGTTGGGAATTCAACTATTTTTTTAGAAAATTATCTTTCTTGGTCAAAAATTTAAATTTTTTTGAAGCTTTCTCTTTTGGGGTATAAAAATCAACTGTTTTGATGAGAAGTCATCTTTTGTGGTCGAAAATTTAACAGTTCTGTTAAAAAACCGTCTCTTGGAATAAAAAATTTACTGTTTTAGGTTAGTAATGTAGCTTTTTTTAAAAAAGTCATCCTTGTTTATTGAAAAATGCGCTTTTATTTTCTAAACAATAAAATGTAAATAATAAATAATAATAAATAATAAATACAGGTACAAAATTCATATTGCTGAATATTAAACGAATATTTAAAAGATTTTTCAAAGATTTTACAAATATTACTAAATATCTTAAAAATATTAGAAATATTTCGCAAAGATTTGTAAAGATTTCAGAAAGATTTTATTAAGATTTCAAAGTTTCCAAATACATTGCAATGATTTCGGATATATTCAAAAGATTTTTAAAAGATTTGAATTATTTCTTAAAAATTTTAAAGCCATTTAAAACAGTGCATAAAGATTTCCACAATTTCACAAATATGGTCAAATATTTCAAAACTATTTTAAATATTTTGCGAAGGTTTCCAAAGGTTTAAAAAAGATTTTACAGATATTTCAATAATTTTTCAAAGTTTTTACAAAGATTTTACAAAGATTTTAACGATTTTCTCAACATTTCAGAGATTTTACAGCGATTGAAATATTTGGCAAAGATTTTAGATAGATTTCAAAGACTGCATTAAGATTTCAATGATTTCCCTAAGATTTTGTCAAGATCTTAAAGATTCCGTAAAGATTTTGAACAGATTTAAAAGATTTTACAGTAACTTCAATGATTCAAATAAATTTACAAATCTAACCCAATATTTTTTTACATGTTTTAAATATTTTGAAAAGATGTCACAAAGATTTCACCAAGATTTTCAAGATTTCAAATATTTTGCAAAGATTATAAAAGATTTAAAAGGTTCCACAAATATTTTAATTATTTCACAAATATTTCAAATAGGTTTCAAAGACTGCACAAAGGTTTGAATGATTTTCCAAGGATAGCACAAAAATTTTGATTAAAAATTTTAATGTTTTCCCAAAGATTTACTAAAGATTTTCAAGAAGGATTTCAAATATTTTACAAAGACCTTATTGATTTTAATAATTTCATCAATATTGCCAAGTATTTCAAAAATATTTTAGATATTTTAAAAAGATTGCTAACAATATTAGAAAAAATTCTACAAAGAGTTAAATGATTTTATAAGGATTTCGGAGATTTTAAAGTTTTCGCATACATTTTAAGACAGATTTTTAAAATTTAACTAGGACCCAAAATAATTTTGATAATTTTAAAAATATTAACAAATATTTTAAGAATATTTTCAATGTTTTAGGAAGATTTTCAAAAATATCAGAAAAATTTCACAAAAAGTTAGATAATTTTTCAAGGATTTTTAAGATTTTGAAAATTTCGCAAAGATTTCAAATATATTCGAAAGATTTCACAAGGATTTTAATTATTTCTTTGAAATTTTAAATATATTTGGAACAATGCACAAAGATTTCAATAATTTCACGACTATTTTTGAAATTTTTGAAATATTTCTCAAAGATTTCTTAAGATTTAAATAAGATTTTACAAATATTTTAATGATTTCCCAAAAATCTCACAAAAATTGTAATTAGTTTGCAAACATGTTGGAAGTTTTTCAAAGATTTCAGAAAGATTCTACATAGATTTTAATGATAACGAAATACTTTAAAGACTTCACTAAGGTTTTAAAGATTTCACAAAGGTTTTGGACAGATTATGAAGATTTCACAAAGACTTCAAGAATTTGAAAAATTTCAAAAATATTACCAAATAGTTTAAAAATATTTTGTTATGTTTTGCTAAGATTTCCAAAAATATCAGTAAAATTTTACAATGACTTAAATGATTTTTTGAGTATTTCAAGGTTTTTGAAGATTTCGCGAAGATTTCGGATATATTCAAAAGATTTTACAAACATTATCAAATATTTCAAATATTTCGCAAAGATGTCGAAAGATTTTACAATCATTACAATAATTTTTCAAAGATTTCATATGTATCGCAAAGATTTTTCAAAAATTTAAGAAAGACTTCACATAGATCTAAATGATTTTAGAAATATTTCAAAAAGACTTCACAAACATTTTTATTATTTCCTAAAGATTTCACAAATATTATCGAATATTTAAAAAAAAGTTCAAATATTTTAAAAAGATTTCTAAACATTTCAAAACGATTTCACAAAGATTTTAATAATTTTCAAAAATTTCACATATTTCGCAAAGATTTTTAAAGACTTTCACAGATTTCAGAAAGATTTTACACAGATTTTAATGATTTTCCAAAGATTTCTAAAAGTTTAAAAAAATATTTCAATGATTTTTCAAATATTTCACAAATATTATCAAATATTACAAAAATATTTTAAAGATTTTGAAATGATTTCCTAAGATGTCAAAAGAATTATATCATAAAGGTTATACAAAGATTGTAATGATTGTTTTACGATTTAAAGGATTTCAAGTATTTCACAAAAATTTTGGACAGATTAAAAAAAATCCACAAAGATTTCAACTATCCCACAGAAATCTTAAATAGCTTTTAAAGAGTGTACAAAGAATTTAGTGACTTTCGAAAAATTTTACAAAGATTTCAATAATATTACAAATATTATGAAATATTTCAAAGATTTCCAAAGATCTTACAAAGATTTTTTTAATATTCAAAGATTTTAACAGATTTGACAAAGATTTTAAGTAGATTTTAGAGATTGCACAAAGATTTCAAGACCATTTCAAATATTTTATAAAAATTACAATGATTTACCAAAAATTTCAAAGATTTCAGATATTTCGCAAAGATTTCGGATAGATAAGAAAGATTTCACAAAAACTCAAATTATTTCTCAAAGACTTCAGATGGATTTTGGAAAAAATTCAAATGATACTATTGATTTAATTACTTAACTTTAGAAAGGGGCAAATCAATACGCTGCTCCTCTCTGGAAGATTTCTGAGGGGGGAGCATTGCCCCCTGTGCCTCTAGAAGTCCGCGACCACCGTTTTAAAATACTTTTTGATAAACGTAAGCACATTGTCTTTCGACAACTGATCAAAAAGTCTTAAAATGTAAATATTTACTTCAGCCCAGAATAGTACCATCTAAATAAAATTGCAACGTTTTAAACAATTAAAAAATATAGTATAAATGGCTATTATCACCTGTGTGGTGGCTTTGATATTTTTTAAATGAATTTTCTAGTTTTAATTTCATATACAATGCCGTCTCCATTTGTTCATCATTTATCAATTTCATGAATTTAAAAGTTGTGCTATCTACCTCATCTAGAATTTCTCTAACGGCGAAATTAAAAAAATTTTATCTTATCCTACGGTGCATTAGCAATAACAGTCTATTATCTTAATTGCACACGTTCCAGTATTTCTTGATCTCAAATTTTATAAAGGATATCACGAAAGTGTGAATTTATTTCAAAAACAGTTTTTCTTCAAACATATGTCAGGCAACATGAGTCATAAATCATATCAAAAAAGAAAAAGACATTCTATCTCATCGTACGATTTCTTAACAGTGTTTACAATTTTTTTTAATAAGACATTATACAGTGTTGCGTAACGTCAAATTTTAAAAAAGGTTTTATTTGCTTCAAATTGTTAGTAACCAAAAAGAACTGTTTTTTTTTATCTAATGGTATCTTAACAATGTTTATACATTTCTTGATCATGCATTATCCGATGTTGCGTAACATAATATTTTATGAAGGATTTTACGTTCATGATGGAGAATTTTATGATGAAGCACGCTACTTCCAGTTTTCATTTATGTAGGAGTTTAAACTTCATTCTCGGTAGATGCAGCGTTTTAGATATTAAACTCTAACCGAAAACATTTTCGATGCACAAAAATCAGTCCCGTAAAAATTTGTTAGCTAAAAACATAGGTTTTGAAATGAGAATCTGATAAGTGATTCTGAAAATAAATACATTTTATTTTAATTATTATTAATTCAGCTTGTAATTTTTTATTTTGATTTCGCAAGACAAACAATATTAAAGCATATTTATCTAAGATTCTTATTTCAAACATTTTGGCCGGTTCTAACAGAGAATTCCGTTTTACGATTCGCAAACCAGAAATATACCATACCGAACAATTCAATCAATCAATTCCTTGAAACATTTATTTATTTTGTTTTCTATAAAAATTTTATAATTGTGTGGGTATATATTCTAAGCATGAGGATTTCGGGGGGTTCAAAATTGATACAAATTAGTATTTGCTTGTAAGAAAGAGAAAGTACGAAAGTAAAAACACGAATCCGGAAGATTTTAAAGAATTTTTTTCTATTTCACAGTATTTAAAAAGATTCAAATAATATAAAAAGGCATAGTGAAGTTTCACAAGTCTTAAATAATTTTGAACTAATTTAAATCTTGATACGATTAAAAAAATGTAGATTTTAGAAGATTTCGAAAACAGCAGCTTTTGGAGAATTTTAAAATGTTTAAAGAAAATAACAAATTTTTTTGAAGGTTTCTATAAAAATTTCAAATTATTTTTTATTTTAAGCTATTCATTTTGAGTGAATCAGAAAATATTCTGAAACATATTAAATGATTTCATACATTTTTCAAGGAGAATGTACAAGATTTTAAAGAAAAGTTTTTCAATTTTGCAACATTACAAAATTTCACAAAGAATAATTCATCAAAACTTTCTAGATAATTTTTCGACCAATCTGAGCTTCCAAATCCCTTTAACTCTCTCAAATCCTTGCTTTTTTGGATTACACAAATATAGTGGATCCACGGATTTTTTTGAATTTTCTACCTTTTTTGAATATTTTGAACTTTCTCAATTCCTTGAATTTTTTTAAAAATTTTAAAAGTATCTGAATTCTTTAAGTTTTTCGAAATCCGTGTATTTCCTCATATTTTTAATTTCTTTGAATTGCTAAAAAATTTTCAATTTTTGTAATTCTCTAAAAGTCTTAAATATACTGAATTTCTAACATTTCTCGGATACTCTGAATCCCCTGAATTTCTTGAATATTCTTAATTACGAAATTTTTTTGAATTTTATGACTTTTTAAATTCAATCTATAACATCAATTCATGAAATAACCTCAATTCTATCAAATTCCTATTATTTCCTAAGATTTACTTGATTTATAAAATTTTATTAATAAGTTTTTTGGAAATTTAAAATAAATGAATTTATAAATTTACAGGAATGAAAAAAACTAGCTGTGAATTCGATCTCGAGCGTTTACATTTTATTTATAGTGCACATTTCACGAGCACTTTGCTTCCCGTTAGTAAATGGATAATAAATTTTAATTTAAATAAATTTTAGTGCTGGAAAAGGGGAGGGCAAAATTCTGTCGCACCTTATCCTTTTTCCAGCTTTATAATTTTTATTACAAAAATTGTCAAAATTATTTTATTTAAAAATTTATAATTAAAAAGTCTTGTCTATTCATGCATTAACTTTGAATAATGTTAATGAAAAAGTTTTTCTGTTTACAACAGATGTTTCTGTGAAGTGTATTAATAATAATATTAATATTATTATTATCAATAATAAAGTGTATTATTATTATAGATCAATCAATTTCGCATAAATCAAGGAATCTTTTTCGTTATTGCATCAAATTTAAATTATGTTAATGAAAAAAATTTTACTATAGAATACCGTTTTTTCAAATGTTATGTATTGCCATAGCTTTCTTACTCTTTGATAAAATGTATTAATAATATAGGTCAATCGGTTGATCTAGAACAAACATTTTTTCTGTTCTCACATCAACTTTAAATCGTGCGTCTGAGAAAATTTTCGCTAAAAAAATCGATTACAATATAATATAAATGACCATAACT
>JAUELO010355463.1:0-14695 GCA_032357855.1 Amphibolips quercusostensackenii | reverse complement strand
TAAACACAAGTGGTGAATCATTCGCGGTAAATTACTTTCCAATGGTTCTCAATTATGGGACCTAGTGGACTATATCATAAATAGTAAACATTTTACAATATTACACAATTCGAAAGCTCCCGAATATGGAAATTCAGGGTTAATTGAATATCCCGAATAATTCTATTCTATTCCCGAATTAAAAAATTTTTAATTAATAAAGTTCTGAATAGGAAAATTCTCAAATAATAAAATTTGCGATTGGAAAATCCTTAAATAAAATAATATCCAAATATAAGAATTTTGGAATAATAAAATTTAAAAATTGAGAAATCCCCAAATAATAAAATTGAAAAATTGGATACTCTCTAAATGATAAGACTTAAAAATTGGAAAATTCCCGAATAATAAAATTCCAGAATAATAAAAAATTCTGTATAATAAGATTTCGAAATAAGAAAATTCCCGAATTGTAAAATTTCTGAATAATTTTTTTACTAAATAATAAAATTTTGGAATAATAAGATTTTCAAATAATAAAATTCCAAAATTAGAATATTCACGCATAATGAATTTCCTGAATAATTATATTTCCAAATAATGAAATTCCAGAAACGAAAAACTCTCGAAAAATGAAATTCCCAAATAATAAAACTTGGAATAGTGAAATTCGCGAAACTATAAAATTTACGAATAATACAATTTCGGATTTGAAAAATTCCTGATTATTGAAATTCCCGAATAATACATCCTGGAATAATAAAATTTTTAAATGATGTAATTCCAGTATTGTAAAATTACTAAATAATAAAAATCCCAAATAATTTTATTTGATTAATAACATCCTAGGAAATAAATTCCCAAAGAATAAGATTGCAAATATTAAAATTTTCAGAAAGAAAATTTCCGAATTGGAAAATTCTCAAATAACAAAAATCCCAAATAATTTTATTTGATCAATAACATCCCAGGAAAAAAATCTCCAAAGAATAAAATGCTAAATATTGAAATTTTCAGTAAGCAAATTCCCGAATTGGAAGATTCTTGAATGACAAAATTCCCGAATTATAAAATTCCGAGTTGGCAAATTCCTGAATAATAAGATTCCGGAATGATCAAATTTCCGAATAATAAAATTCTGGAATTTGAAAATTCTTTAGTGAATATAATTCGAAATAATAAAATTCCAGAAACGAAAAATTCCCTAAGAATTGAATTCTAAATAGTACAATTTTCGTATGAGAAAATTCACAAATTGGTCAATTTCCGAATAATTGAATTCTTGAACAGTTTATAATATTACCAATTTGAAAATTACCTGATAATGAAATTCAGGGGAAATGAAAAATCTCGAATAATTCTATTCTATTGACAACTGGAAAATTTCCAATGAGTAAAGTTCCGAATAGGAAAATTCCCGAATAATAAAATTCGCGATTTGAAAATCCCCGAACAATAAAATTCCGAATAATTATGTTTCCAAATAATAAAATCCCAGGAACGGAAAACGAATTATAAAATTTCCAAATAATAAAATTTTGAATAGTAAGATTCGCGAAATTATGAAATTTACGAATAATAAAATTCCAGATTTGGAAAATTTCTGATTAATAAAATTACCGAATAATAAATTTCGGAATAATAAAATTTTCAAATAATTAAATTTCATTATTGCAAAATTACTAAATAACAAAAATCTCAAATAATTTTATTTAAATAATAAGATTCCAAACACAAAAAATTCTTGAAGAATGAAATTCTAAATAGTAAAATCTTCAAATACGAAAATTCCCGAAATAGAAAATTCTCGAATAACGAAATACCCAAATTATGAAATTCCAGAATTAAAAAAATCCCGATTGATAAAATTACGAGTAGGGGAATTCCCGAATAATAAAATTCTCAAATAATGAGATTCCGGAATAATCAAATTTACGAATAATAAAATTCTAAAATTAAAAAATTCCTGAGTTAATATATTTCTGAATAATTTCCGAAAAATTAAATTCTAAATAGTAAAACTTTCGAATGAGAAAATTCCCGAATTCTTCAATATCAAAGTTCTGAAACATTTTATAATATTACAAATTCGGAAATTCCCTAATAATAAAATTTAGGGGTGATACAAAATCCTGCATAATTCTATTCTATTGACGAATTGGAAAATTTCCAATTAATGAAGTTCCGAATAGGAAAATTCTCGAATAATAAAATTCGCGATTGGAAAATTCCCAAATAAAATATTCCGAAATAATAAAATTTTAATATTGGAACATTCTAAAATAATAAAATTCAAAAATTGGAAAATCCCCAAATAATAAAATTCAAAAATTATAAAATCCTTGAGCGATAAAATTTTGAATAATTATGTTCCTAAATAATAAAATTCCAGAAACGGAAAACTCTAGAAGAATAGAATTCTAAATAGTAAAATTTCTAAATAATAAAATTCACGAATTATAAAATTCCCAAATAATAAAATTTCAAATAGTAACATTCGCGAATTAATAAAATTCACGAATAATAAAATTTCGGATTTAAAAAAATTCTGAATAATAACATAATCGAATAATAAATTCCGGAATAATAAAATTTCCGAATAATTCAATTTCATTATTGCAAAATTACTGAATAACAAAAATCTAAAATAATTTTATTCAAATAATAAGATTTCGGGAAAAAAATTCCTAAAGAATAAAATTCTGAATAGTAAAATCTTCAAATAAGAAAATTTCCGAATTGGAAAATTCTCGAATAACAAAATTTCCGAATAATGAAATTCCAGAATTAAAAAAAATGCCGATAATTAAAATTCCGAGTAGGGAGATTCTTGAATAATAAAATCCTCAAATAATGAGATTCCGAAATAATCAATAATAAAATAATAATAATCAGTAATTAAATTCACGAATAATTCTATTCTATTCCTGAATTAGAAAATTTCCAATCAACAAAGTTCTGAATAGGAAAATTCTTAAATGATAAAACTTGCGCTTGAAAAATTCTCAAATGAAACAATACCTGAATAAAAAAATTCTGGAATAATAAAATTAAAAAATTAGAAAATCCTTAAATACTTAAATTTAAAAATTGGGAAATCTCCGAATAATAAAATTTAAAAATTAGAAAATTGCCGAATAATAAAATTACAGTATCATAAAAAGTTCCCATTGATAAAATTCCCAAATAATAAAATTTTCGATTGAGAAAGATTCCTAAATAATAAAACTCCCAAACAATGAAATTACAGAATAATAAAATTTCCAAATAATAAAATTCCAACATTAGAAAATTTACGCATAATGAAATTCCAGGATAATTATATTTTCAAATAATAAAATTCCAGAAACAAAAAACTTCCGAAGAATAAAATTCTAAATAGTAAGATTTTCCCAAATAATAAAATTTTAAATAGCGGAATTCACGAAATTATAAAATTTACAAATGTTGAAATTCCGGATTTAAAAAATTTCTGATTAATAAAATTCCCGAAAAATACATCCCGGAATGATAAAATTTTTAAATAAATGAATTCCAGTATTGCAAAATTACTAAGTAACATAAATCCCAAATAATTTTATTTAAATAATAAGATTCCAGAAACAAAAAATTCCCGAAGAATAAAATTCTGAATAGTAAAATTTGTAAATAAGAAAATTCCCGAATTGGAAAATTGTCAAACGACAAAATTCCCGAGTGATGCAATTCCGAGCAGGAAAATTCCCAAACAATAAAATTTCTAAATAATAAGATTCCAAAATAATAACATTTCCGAAAAATAAAATTTTTAAATTTGAAAATTCCTAAATGAATATAAATCTGAAAAATAAAATTCCAGAAACAAAAATTCCCGAAGAATTGAATTCCAAGTGGTAAAATTTTCGAATAAGAAAATTCCCGAAACGGTCAATTCCCGAATAATGAAATTCTTGAACATTTTATAATATGAAGAATTTGAAAATTTCCGAATAATAATTTTTCGGGGGTAATAAAAAATCCCGAATAATTCTATTCTATTCCCGAATTGGAAAATTTCCAATCATAAAGTTTCGAATAGAAAAATATTCGAATAATTAAATTTGCGATTAAAAAATTTTCAAATGAAACAATTTCTCAAATAAAAAAATTCTGGGATGATAAAATTTGAAAATTAGAACATCCCTAAGTAATAAAATTTAGAAATTAGAAAATCCCCAAGTAATAAAATTCGAAAATTGGAAAATCCTCGAATAATAAAATTCTTTAATAATTATATTTTCAAATAATAAAATTCCAAAAACCTAAAACTCCTAAAGAATAAAATTCTAAATAGTAAAATTTTCAAATAATGAAAAATTCACGAATTATAAAATTTTCAAATAATTTAATTTCGAATAGTGAAATTCGCAAAATTGTTAAATGTACAAAAAATAAGATTCCTCATTTGGAAAATTTCTGATTAATAAAATTCCCAAATAATGATTTCCGAAATAATAAAATTTCCGAATAGTTGAATTCCGGAATAATGAAATTTTCGAATAATTAAATTTCAGTATTGCGAAATCACTGAATAACAATAATCCTAAATAATTTTATTTAAATAATAAGATTCCAAAAAAAAAAAAATTTCCGAAGAATAATATTCCCAAATTATAAGATTCCGGAATGATAAACTTTTCGAACAATAAAATTCTAAAATTGGAAAATTCCCGAGTTAATATAATTCTAAATAATAAGATTCCAGAAACAGAAAATTCCGGAAAAATAAAATTCCAAATAGTAAAATTTTTAAATAATAAAAGTCCCGAATCGGCCAATTCCAGAATAATAAAATTCTTAAACATTTCATAATATTATCCAATTCGAAAATTCCTGAATAATAAAATTTAGGGGTAATAAGAAATCCCGAATAATTCTATTCTATTTCTAAATTGGAAAATTTCCAATTAACAAAAATCCGAATAAGAAAATTCTTAAATAATGAAATTTGCGATCAGAACATTTCTAAATGAAACAATGCTTAAGTAGAAAAATTGCGGAATGATAAAATTAAAAAATTAAAAAATCCCAGAATAATAAAATTAAAAAATTAAAAAATCGCCGAATAATAATATTCCAGAATAATAAACAAATAGAGATTAATAAAACTCCTAAATGATAAAATTCCCGAGTTGGAAAATTCCTGAATAATATAATTCCCAAGTAATAAAATTTCGAAACAATAAAATTTCCAAATAATAAAATTCTAAAATTAGAAAATTCACGCATTATGAAATTCCTGAATAATTATATTTCCAAATAAAAAAATTTCAGAAACGGAAAACTCCCGAAAAATGAAATTCTAAATAGTAAAATTTCTAAATAATTAAATTCACGAACTGCGAAATTCCCAAATAATAAAATTTTAAATAGTGTAATTCGCGAAATTATAAAATTTACGAATAATAAAATTCTGGATTTGAAAAATTTCTGAATCATAAAATTCCCGAATAATACATCCTGGAATGATAAAATTTTCGAATAATTAAATGCCAGTTTTGCAAAATTACTGAATAACAAAAATCCTAAATAATTTTATTTGAATAATAAGATTACAGAAACAAAAAATTTCCGAAGAATAAGATTCCAAATAGTAAAGTTCAAAATAAGGAAATTCCCGAATTGAAAAATTGTCGAATGACAGCATTCCCGAATAATGAAATCCCGAGTAGAGAAATTTCCGAATAAGTAAATTCTCAAGTAATAAGATTCCGGAATAATCAAATTTCCGAATAATGAAATTCTAAAATTTGAAAATTTCCGAGTAAATATAGTTCAAAGTAATAAAATTCAAAAAAAAAAAATTCTTGAAGAATTAAATTCTAAACAGTAAAATTTTCGTATGAGAAAATTCACAAATTGGTCAATTTCCGAATAATAAAATTCTTGAACATTTTGTAATATTACCTATTCGAGAATTCCCGAATAATAAAATTCAGGAGAGATAAAAAATTACCAATAATTCTATTCTATTCCCGAATCGGAGAATTTCCAATCAACAAAGTTCCGCACAGAAAAATTCTCGAAAAATAAAATTTGTGTTTGGAAAATTCCCAAATATAACAATTCCCAAATAAAAAAATTCTGGAATAATGAAATTAAAAAATTGGAAAATCCCCAAATAATGAAATTAAAAAATTGAAAAATCCCAAGATAATAAAAGTTAAGAATTAGAAAATCCCCGTATAACAAAATTCCCGAATAATTAAATTTCAAAATAATAAAACTCCAGAAACGGGGAATCACCGAAAAATAAAATTCCAAATAGTAAAATTTCCGAATGATAAAATTTCCGAATTATACATTTCCCAAGTAATGAATTTCCCGAAACTTTTATAATTTTATCCAATTGGTAAATTTACAAATAATAAAATTCCACAATAATAAAAAATCTCAATAAGGAAATTCCTAATTAGGAAAATTGACAAAAAAAAATGTTATTAGATTCGAACGAAATGTAGGAAGTTTTTGTTTTTCATAGCGCACGTGCCTTAAAATTTATTTTTTAATACAATTTTCGAACAAATATTGTTATTTCGGATTTGAGCAACAATTTTTGAAAACTTTGTAGATAGAGAAAAACATTCCTTCAATAAAAACATTTTATTTTATTATTTTTAATAAATAAATAATATTCATTTAAAAATATTTTATTTAATTGTTTACATTAGAGAATAACATGATAATAGAATTTCTGTAGTCCGGATGTATGATGATTTCGGGAATCGTATGATTTTATCATTTTCCCATTCGGGAAATTTACAGTGTATAAATTCGAAAATTTTCTATTTCAAATATTTTATAATTCAGCAATTGTCCTTTGGAAAATTTTTTAATTTGGTAATATTATTAACTGCTCAGGAATTTTTTTTATTTGGAAACTTTCTGATTCGGGAATTTTATGATTATAACATTTTTTTATTTGGGAATTTTATTCTTCGTGAATTTCATGATTCCAAACTTTGACAATTTCGAAAATTTTACAATTAAGGAGTTTTATTATTCATAAATTTTATCATTGCGGAATTTCATTTATCGTGAATAAGTTTCAGGATTTTATTCAGAAATTTTTTCAATCGGAAATTTAATTATTCGAGAATGCTGCTTACCGTAATTTTATTATTTGTGAATTTCCTAATTCGTCAATTTTATTTTAAAAAAATTTTGTTATTTATGAATTTTTTAATTTAGGATTTTCATCATTCGGAAATTTCATTATTCGAGAATTTTCAAATTTCTGAATTTTATTATTCGGATTTTTTTATCATTCCGTAATTTGACCATTCAGAAATTTTTGGATGTAAGGTTTTTATTAATCGGAAATTTCATCATTCTGAAATTTTATAATTTAGGAATGTTTGAATTTAAATTTTTATCACCCGGGATTTTTTTGTTTTAATTTTGCAATTCGTAAATTTTATTATTCGGAAATTCTCTCATTACGGAATTTTATTATTTAAAAATTTTAGAATTTGGGATTTTTTTCACTCGTAAATTTTATCATTCAAGAATTTTGCAACTTGTGCATTTTATTACGCGAAAATTTTATTATTTTAGAATTTAGTCATTTAGGAATTTTTCAATTTGGGATTTTTATTATACGGAAATTTGATTATTCAAGAATGTTTCAGTTCGGAAATCTTATTAATAAAAAATTTCATTATTTCGAAATTTCATTATTTGGGAATTTTTTAATTTTGGAATTTTTCAATTCAGGAATTTGCCAATTCGGTAATTTTATTTTTTGAAAATTTAAAGATTCCGAAAATTGTACTATTTGGAATTTTATTATTTGGGAATTTTAATAATTAAGAATTTTATTATTTTAGAATTCTATTATTCGGAAATTTTATTATACGGAAATTTTATAATTTGAGGAATTTCAATTTCTGAAATTTCTATTTTCTTAAATGTTTTAATTCAGGAATTTTATTCGAAATTTCATTATTCGGGAATGATGCTATTTAGAAATTTTTTAAATAAAAAATTTTATTATCTGGGAATTTCATTATTCAGGAATTTCATTATTCACGAATTCTATCATTCAGGATTTTTATTTTTCGGAAAATTGTATAATTTTAAAAATTTTACTATTCGAAATTTTATTATTAGGAAATTTTATTATTCCGGAATTTTATTATTCGGAAATTTTAAAATTCAGGTATTTTATTATTTGAAAATTTTATTATTCAAAAATTTGCAGTTCGGGAATTAAACAGGATCGGGAATTTTCTTTTTCTGTATTTTTCAGTTATTCTATAAACCTGAAACATGTATCTTATAAAGTACAGGCATTTATGATTAAAAGAAATTACTTTAGTGCTGAATTAATAATTATTTTTTGCTGTAAATTATTAACTAAATGTTTTTTAAGATGTGAAATAATTTTTCTTACCTTTATCAAGTATAGATGTAATCACCGTCAGTTTCATTATTATATGATTTCTTATCATACAAAATGAGAAGAAAAACTGCAAGAAGTAAACCAACGGAATAAAGCATGATGACCGCGTGAATTTTGCACACTGAAGAATGAATAATTGCAATTTTTTTCAATATAAACCCAAATTCTTTTTATCAGAAAAGCCATAATTCAATAACTTGTGAACCTACTCTGTGGTTTCTGATTCGGCCAAAATTGTTTAACTTAATAAATTTCAAAAATTTTTCCTCTTGACGCGGCATTTTTGTCATCAAAAAGTAAAGCAGGTGTTGTATAAAATTATCACAGTTGTCTCTTTTTTAAACATTTTAGGCAGATATTGAGTAATTATTATTTATCTTCATACTTTACACACTTGCGTCATTAAGATTACCTTTGATCTTAATATAGTCGTGGAAAATTATTTGAAGCGTTTAATAATTTTTAATTTTAGATAACATGTTCTAGATTAAGCCATTACGTATTCATTAACAATTAAAAAATTTTAAAATAAAAATGTGTTATAAAAACAATGTCAAAATCACTTAAAAATTTTGTGAAATCTTTAAAGTCTTTTTATTTTTTGTAAAATTAAAAATTTTTTGAAACCTTTAAAATCGTCAAAGTTTTTGTGAAATCTTCCTGAAATTTTTAAAAAATCTTTTTCAATCTAAAAGGTTTTATATTTTAATAGAATCTTTTGAGATCACCTGATATTTTTAGAAACATTTTTGACTTTTTGTGGAAGCTTTGAAATTTTTTCTCAAGTTTTGTGATTTGTTTTTAAATATTTCAAATCTTTGAAATGCTTGTGAAATCTTAAATTTGAAAATTTAAAATTTTTTAACTTTCTGTGAAATCTTTGAAATTTTATCTAAGGTTTTGCAAATTTTATTACATATCTTAGATCCTAAAAAATTTCATGAAATCTGAAATTTTTTGAAAAATTTAAAATCTTTGAACTGCAGTCTTTGATATTTTTGTAAATTGCTTGAAAATCTTTACAATCCTCTGAATTTTTTGTGAAATCTTTGATATTTTTTCTCATGCTTTGCAATTAGTTTATGAATATTTCAAATCTTTAAGATATTTGTGAAATCTGAAATTCTTTGAAACATTTAAAATCTTTTAACTTTTTTTTGAATCTTTGAAATATTTTCTAAAGTTTTTAAGTTTGTTTTTTAATATTTTGCATCTTTGAAATCGTGGTGAAATTTAAAAATTTTCTTAATTTTTTAAATCATTGAACTTTTTATGAAACCTCTTTGAAATCTTTTAAAACTACCTCCAATTTTTAGAAATCCCTTAAACTTTTAGTAAAATCTTTCTTAAATGTATTTTAAATCTTTTGAGATCTAAAATCTTTGATACCTTTGCGAAATAGTTTGAAATTTTTTGAAATCTTCAGAATCCTTGAATCTCCTGTAAAATTATTTAAAATCTAAAATCTTTGATAGTTTTGTAAAATAGTTCAAAATTACTCGAAATTTTTTGAAATTTCTTAAACTTTCTGTGAAATCTTGAAAATTTTTTCTAAAAGTTTTGCACATTTTTAAAAAAATTTTAAATCTTTATTATGTTTGTGCAATCTGAAACTTTGTAAAAACTTTTAATCTTCAAACTTCTTGTGAAATTTTTTTGAAATGTTTTTAAAAATTGTTTGAAATCTAAAAACTTTGATAATTGTGTAAAATCGTTTAAAATCACCTGAAATTTTTTGGAAACCTTTAAACTTTTCGTGAATTTTTTTTTAAATTTCGCAATTCGTTTTTAATTATTCGAAATTTTTAAAATGTTTGTGAAATCTAAAATGTTTTGAAAACTTTAAAATCTTTAAACTTTTTGTGAAATTGTTTAAATCATCTGAAATTTTTGGAAATCTTTTGAACTTTTTTGTAATCTTTGAGATGTTTTCTAAGGTTTAAAAATTTTTCAAAAAGATTTCGCATCTTAGAAATTTTGGTAAAATCTGAAATTTTTTGAAATCTGTGAAATCTAAACTTTTTGCAAACTTTTCGTGAAATCTCTGAAATTTGTTTGAAATTATAAAATTTTTTGTAAAATCCTTCAAACTTTTTGTGAAATCCTTAAAAAAATTTCTAAACTTCCGCAATTTGTTTTTAATTATTCGAAATTTTGGAAATAATTGTGAAATCTAAAATTTTTTGAAAACTCTAAAATCTTTAAACTTTTTGTAAAATTGTTTAAAATTATGTGAAATTTTTGGAAATCTTTTGAACTTTTTTGAAATCTCTGAAATTTCTTCTAAGGTTTAGAAATTTTTCAAAAAGATTTCACATCTTAGAAATTTTGGTGAAATCTAAAATTTTTTGAAATCTGTTAAATCTGAAATTTTTGCGAACTTTTCGTGAAATCTCTCTAAAATTTGTTTAAAATTATTAAATTTTTTCTGAAATTCTTTAAACTTTTTGTGGAATCTTTGAAATTTTTTCTAAAGTTTCGCAATATGCTTTCAATTATTTGAAATTTTTCAAATGTTTATGAAATCTAAAATTTTTTGAAAACTTTAAAATCTTTAAACTTTCTGTCAAATTGTTTAAAATCATCTGAAATTTTTAAAAATCTTTTGAACTTTTTTGAAATCTCTGAAATTTTTTCTAGGGTTTACAAATTTTTAAAAAAGATTTCACATTCTAGAAATTTTGGTGAAATCTGAAATTTTTTGATATCTGTGAAATTTGAACTTTTTGCGAACTTTTCGTGAAATCTCTCTTAAATTTGTTTAAAATTATTTAAGAAATTTGTATCTTTATTATATCTTTTAAAATTTCTAGAAATTCAATTGTATTGAATATTTCAAATTATTTAAAGGTTTGTGAAATTTGAAAATTTTTGAAAACTTTGAAATCTTTGAAATTTTTGTGAAATCTTTCTAAATTATTTTCAAATTTTTAGAAATGTGAAATCTTTAATATTTTTTTTAAATCGTTTGAAATCACCAGAAATTTTTTTAATTACTTTAAACTTTTTGTAAAATCTTTGACATTTTGTCTAAGGTTTTCCAAATTTTATTAAATATTTCAAATCTTTGAAATTTTTGTGAAATAGTTTAATATCACCTGAAATTTTTTTAAATCCTTGAAATGTATTGTGAAATCCTGGAAATTTATTCTGAGATTTTGCAAAATTTATTTAATATTTCAAATCTTCAAAATTCATAGAAAAACTTAAAAATTTTTAAAATCTCTTAAATCATTATGTCTTCTGTAAAATTTTTTAAAATCTGGAATTTTCAATAGTTTTGTGAAATAGTTCAAAATTACTTGAAATTATTTGGAATCCTTTAAACATTTAGTGAAATTTATGACATTCTTTCTAAGGTTTTTTAAATTGCTGCAGAATTAAAAAAATTTTTTAATCTTTAAAACTTTTGAATTTCTTGTAAAATCTTTCTAAAAATGTCTTCAGAATCTTTTGAAGTCTTTTATATTTTTTTGAAATCGTTTAAAATTAACTGACATTTTCTGAAATTCTCATTTGGGCAATTTTTTGCAAAGCTCAAAAAAATTTGTAAGGCAAACTTTGTTTAATATTTCAGATATTTAAAGTTTTTGTGAAATCTGAAATCTGAAATCTTTTGAAATATTAAATCTTTAATATTTTTGTGAAATTATTTGTAATTATTTGAAATTTCTTAAAATCCTTTGAACATTTTGTAAAACCTTTTTATTCTTTTTTTAACAACTCTTATGAAATCTAAAATCTATGACATTTTTGTTAAATCATTTGAAATCACGTATAATTTTTTCAAATTTTTTGATCATTTCGTGAAATCTTTGAAACGGTCGGAATTACGTGAAATTTTTCGAAATCTTAATACTCTAATATTTTTTCAAATCGTTTAAAATTACCCGACATTTTCTAAAGTCTTTGAAATTTTTTCTCTGGTTCTAAATTTTGTTTTTAAGAGTTCAAATCTTTGCAATTTTTGTGAAATCTACAATTTTTTCAAATCTTTTAAATTTTAGAACTTTTTGTGAAATCGTTCTAAGCTGTTTTTAAAATCTGTCGAAATCAGAAATCTTTTATATATTTGTGAAATTATTTGAAATTTTCTGGAATTTGTAGAAATCCTTTGAACTTTTTGTGAATTCTTTGAAATTTTTTTTAAGGTTTTGCAATTTTTTGTATACAGTTTAAAACTAAATTTTTCACGAATTATAAGATTTTTTGAAATCTTTGAACTTTTTGTAAAATTTTTCTAAAATGTTTTCATAATCTTTTGAAATGTTAATCCTTAAAATCATGTTTACCAATTCCTTTTAAATTTTTAACTTTTTCTGATTAGCTGAGAACTCCTGAACCTTTCAGGTATATTTAAATTAATCGAATTGCCCGCAAAATGAAAATAAAAAAATTGTATAAACTTCTGAGCCCTTTGAATATCTTTCACAATGATTTCTAAAAAATCGTGAAAAAAATTTGTTTTTATTCACTTAAAACGTTTAAAATTTTTTTAACGCGTTTTAATTTCTTTTTCAACATTTAAAAAAATTCACATATAATTTAAAAATTTAATAAAATATTTATTATCTTAAAATCTTTTAAAAATCTCAAGAACCTTCTTTCTTCCAAAGTTTACAAAAATCTACATTTTTTAAAATGTTTTTAAATCTTCTCAAGACTTGACATATCTTACAATTTTTAAAAAAAATTTTAAATATTACTTGAAATAATTTAGTTTTTTTAAAAAAATTTGCGATTACGCAAAAAAAATATTGATTTTCGAATTAAAGTTTTTAGTAGAGGAAACGTTTGTTCAACAAAAATCTGTTTTAGAATAGTTTTAAAATCCTAGAAGTTCTTAAAGTTGTTTCTAATTAATGACATTATAAATTGATATTTTTTGTGTAAGTGTTAGATAAAAATAATAAAAATGATTAAAAATCTAATTAAATAATTCTCGAATTGAATTCTTTGATAGAGATAACGTTTGATCAACAAAAATCTGTTTTCAAAATTTTTTTAATTCTTTAACATTTTAAAGTTGTGTTTAATAAATGAAATTAAAAATTATTATTTTCCATTTAAGCAGTTAAATAAAAAGTAATTCGTATTATTAAGAATTCACTTAAATCATTTTTGAATTAGAGTCTTCGGTTTAAATTTAACGCGCCACACGCACTAACTTCATATTTGTTACTTAAATATCATCATAAAATTAAAAAATATTACTTCAGTAAAGGTACTATGAAATATAATTAATAATTAAAAATTAAAAGAAATATCCAAATAGCTACATTGGATTTATTACAATTTTAATTTAATTTTCACTGAAAATTGAAAGTCAAAATTTTTCAAATCTAAATTTTTTAGACTGAAGAAATTTCAAGTGCAAATAACCGAAATTACACAATTATTTGTATAACTTGAAGCTTGCATGATTTTTAGTTTGAAAAAAACTTGTATTTAAAAAATTCTAATTCAAAATTGTAGAATTTTGACGAATTACAATGGAAAATTCTTAAATTTGGAAAACACAGAATTGCAAATCATTCAATTTTTAATACTGCCATATTAAAAGGATAAAATTCTAGAAGTTGAAAAAATATTTTATTTTTGCATTGAAAATTCTTTGATGTTTAAAATTTATAATTGAAGTTTCTTCATTTGAAATGTTTTTAGTTTAAAATGATGTAATTTTTGAATTTTTTTTTGACAGTTCATTTCTTAATAAAAATTCTTTGATTTTTAACAAATTGAAATTTAAAAGTCTTCATTAAAAAAATTCCAAATTAAAAAGTCAATAATTTAGAATGTTTACATTTCAAATTAGTTATTCAAATTAGTACTTTAGCGCAATAAAGTAATCATAGACAATCCAGTTGTAATCCAGCCTAATCCACTCGTGATCCGCGGTTTCCTAAGTAACTAAGCATATTCCTAGGTAATCCACTTGTAATCCCAGTTTATCTACTTCTATTCCCAGGTAATTTATCGTTAATATGAGGTAATGCACTTTAAATCCAGGTTAATTTAATTGTAAATCAAAATAATTCATTTTAAATCAGAAGTAATCCAAATAATTTTTAGCAACCAGAGTAATTCGCTTGTAATCCAACTTAATTGACGTGATACCCTAAGAAATAAATTATTAATAAATTAGGGTAATTAATATACGCTGCTTGCATAGACCGAGAATCTTTTATTTGATAGATTCAAAATACTCTCGCAACTATCTTATAATTTTAGTAACTAGCGACATTAAACCTTACAGTAAGAGAGAAAAAGAGATAGAGGGAAGATAGCCTTACA
>JAUELO010355364.1:0-14696 GCA_032357855.1 Amphibolips quercusostensackenii | reverse complement strand
TATATATATTTTGAAACTGTGCCCCCCCCCCCACCCATCTGCCACTCAAAACTTCTACGTCCTGTCCGATAGGCCTAAGAATATGCTTGCAAAATTTGTCACCGATTGGAGGAAAACTTCATCTATACCCCTTCCACTATACCCCCCTCCCTAATACACTCAAGACTTTTCTAGGAGCCCAAAGCATATGTGTACAAAATTTGTGCAATTTAGAGAAAAACTGTAGATTTTCATAAGCAGCATACGTTTTAGAGCACTTGGTTTTATAAATATATAGATATACAGTCAATGCTATTTTGCATTATTGATTAACCAAAAACTATCATCAATTAATGAATCGGGTTAGCGTAGGAACCGTCAATAGTACCTTATCTACACATGTTTGAATTATCTAATCGATCTGTGTAACAGTGTGGCCGGTATCGAACCTCAAGGGCACAAATTTGAATTTTATAAGGTAGAAGATAACCGCAAAGTTCAAGGAGCAACATGTTTTAGCATTTTAGAAGTCATTCAGGGTTTTTATCATATCAGATTAGATAAAAGCACCCTGAAATTGAGTACTATTGGAACTCCATTTCGCAGATGCAAAGAAATCATTTAATCCAGATGGCCACGAAAATGAAAAAAAGAAATACCGGAAAAATCAGGGCTTATGCGAGACACAAAAACGAGTAAGCTGTAATCAACGACATAATTGTTAAGGGTACATGTATTATGATTTCTGATACTTCGAGAAAATCAATGAAAAACAAAGTTCACAATAGTCATTTAGGTATTTACGAATCTCGTAGTTTAGCAAATGAGTCGATATTTAAGCCTGGCATGGATAACAAAATTAAACAAATAATTTTATAAAGCCACACTTGTTCAAAATACGCTAAACCTTAGAATAAAGAACCTATGATTTCTAATGAAATCGCAGGTCTGCTGTAGAACAAGGTAGGCTATGACTTATTGTACCTCAATGGTGAAAATTACTTAATGCTGATAGATTGTTTCTTAAAATATGTGGAAGTCGATTAACTCAATAACACATCTTTTAATCGTCTAATCGTCTAAAGAGTTCTTAAATTTCACTAAAGCTTTCGAATTTGATCACGTTAAGTCATCTCTTACCTACGCTCAATCAAACGGTATGGTGGAAAGACAAATTCAAACGGCAAATAAAATATCTCAAAAGTTTTAGAAGATTCAAAAGAACTTGTCTTAGGCTTACTGTCCGTTAGAAATACACCAGTGTTTGAAAATGTGTGACCCGCGGAATCCTTTATGTCAAGAAAATTAAAAACTACAGCGCCAAGCATGAAAAAATGTTTAATGCAAAAGATTGTCACATAAAAGCAGAAGATCATATAGAGTAAAGTCAAAAAATTCAAAAACAGTTTTACGATACTAAAATAACATTAACACTTCTTAAATTCTAAACGAAATTTAAGTATCTATGTTCAGAAAACACCTCAACATGTATGGACACCAGAAACCATTTTAGATAAAATTAGAAATAGAGTATATGAAGTTGACATTAATAATGAATCAATTCTCATCCGAAACCGTAGATTTCTCAAAAAGTTCACTAAAAAAGGGCAAGAAGATGTTATAGAAAATAAGAAAGTAGTAGATAAGGAAAATGAGACCGGCGAAACTATTAAATATTATATAGAAATAAAAGATACTTAATTTGGAAATAGGCGACGCTTTGATAGGCTAGTAGCGCCTACAAACAGGCAGACCGTGACTACTTCCGGTAATATCGTCAAACCTCCTGATAAACCTAATTTGACTTGAATCTGATTCTCTTCGACTTGAAAAAAGGGAGATGTCAGATAAGTGTTTCCAGAGTATAGACCTTAAGGATTGTAACTCAACCCCTCTTATTTAACTTAGGGTGCGCTCGCTGAAATGCGACATTCATCCATTCTTTTAATAGAAAATAATTATATATATATATATTGTATATTTATTTTTTGTATATTCATTAATTAATGTATATTCTAAGAATTATTCAACGAATAATTTAAAAAATGTACATTACATTGTACTCCCCCCATCCCTTTAATCATGATATTTACCCTTAAATCTTTTGCTGAAAAAAATGTCATATTCATTTGTCACAGCGCTTTCAATTTCCAATAGAATCATTGAAAAATAAAATCGGCCCCCCTCACCATAGCGTGGCTACTTTACCAAGATTACACAATGTTTCAATTTTTTGTACCTTTATTTACTCTTTTTAATAATTTTTTATGCATTTGAAATAAGCAGAACATATATTTCAATTCCAGGTTTATTACGCATAAATTTTAAATATTCGTTGACGTCCAACTGCATAAAGATATTGGTTGATCAAAAAATCTTTCAAGGGCTACTTATCAAAGGATGATGGCAAATTTTGAGCTTCCCCCCTTCCACCCGCAAAACATATCTCAAAATGTTCCTTTCTCGCTCCACCCTAGTGCATAATGCAAAATTCTACTGCCTCGATTTACTCGCACCATTATGTCTTTTAGATATACGAGAAAGTCATATATTTTTTCGCGTCGCCGAAGTTTTTATTTCATCTATTTACATTTTTTATGATTACTTAGCAATTAATTAATATTTATTTGTATACTTGATCTAGATATAAAGAGAATTATTTGGCCTTGATTTTATGATTTAAATATATTTTTAGGAATAATTTACCAGATTTGGTGTTCAACGTAACATAGACGGATTCAGCGCCTTTTTAACTTTTTTTTTGGTTGCTATTTGAATGTCTTATAAAATTAGTTTCTGCACAGATATTTAAAAATTATTTCTATCTAAAAGATATTAGCACCATGGATATGCTATTTAACAACATTATTATCATTGCTTTTAAAAAATTCAATAAAGAAGTTCACAGTTTAAACCTCTTCTATTGAAAAGGTCCTTCTGCTCAGCAAAACTACTTGTCTTTATCTTAAAAATTATATTCGCCTTTACATTCTGATGAGAAGGTATAAGTTTCATGCAGAATCGCATATTGGTAAGTCATAAGTTGTGAATATAGTTGTAATTGTTAATCTAGTTTTCAACATAGTTATTTCCTACATGCAACGTTTTCATCTTATTATGTTTATCATACACACACTTGAGGTTATATTAACTACAAAAAAATAATATCGAGGAAACTACGTGGATTTTTCACGTTTATATCTACGTGGAACTCTATTTAGAATAGCAAAGCGGTTTTGTTAAACATTATTATGAAATTGGAACGTAACCTGGCGTTTCGTGCAAATATCTCTTAATACTAGAACGGAACATAGAAGCTTTTTTATGCAGACGCCCACATATGAAGTAGATTTATGATAACAGCAAGCGGGTAAATTAGGGATTTTAAGGGAGTTACACATTATCAACTAAAATCGCTTCATGCTAATTATTAATGTATAAACTATAAAAACTGTGTAAACAGTATCAAATTTACGTAAACGTGCACAGTTGGAAATGTCCCATCTTTACTTGTGCACAGTTGTGACCCTTGAACTGTGCACCGTGTAGATGAAAAAGCAAAAGTTCTGATTTTCGTAAAGCTTAAAAGAAATTTAGATGAAATTATAGATGTATTATATCACTATATATTCACCAATAGAATTGAGAATAACGGCCAAGCATACGAACAGTGTGAATACAATCCTCATCTTTTCTAATTAATTAAAGAACAAACTTCTCAGATAATTAGATTTGATCAAAGTCAGTGTTCAGGAAAAAAAATTCGCCACGTTTTTTATCACAACTGATGTCACAATTTATATAATTATGTGCATTTCAGACAAGGCTGGCTTTTATGTGTCAAAGTTATATAGCGACTCATAATAATGCAAATCTTAACGGCTAATCACTCGACTTTTGAACATTCACTATTATAGATATTATAAAATTTCAACTTGTATGATACAATTAAATTTTTTCTAATCACACACACACACACACACACACACACCAGATTTCAAGATTTAAAAGATTTCCAGGGCTTTTAATAGATTACAAGGAATTTTATTTTTGTAAGTATTTTTTAATAGAATTTTAGCAAATCTTCTAGAATGTTAGGAGATTTTCTCAGAGTTATAAAAATTGTAGTTCGTTTCAAGTATTGCAAATAATCCCAAGTCATTTCAAAGAAGATGTCATGCTTTTACATAATTTTAAAGTGCCTTAGTAGATTTAGAAGCATTTGATTCTAAAAATATTTTATTAGGTTGCAAATGATTTCAACGTACTCCCATAAAATCCCAATAAAAGTATTTTAAACATTTAGATTTAGGAGATTAGACAGAATGTCAATGACTTTACTTGAACTCACGAGTTTTGAATAAATTAAAAAAAATTTGACAACATGAACTTAGCAACTTTTTATACTTTAAAGCAAATATGTTATTTTAGATTCAGAGAAGAGGCTATTCATCATCGTTGTCTGCTGTACTTATACAATAAAACTAGGCTGATGTCAGATTTCATGACATTTTTATGTGGATTATATTCATGGTCACAAAATGATATGAGTTTTTCAGTGTAAAATGATATTAATAATGCACATGTGTCACATATAATACTAGTGATGAAATGTATTTTTTTTATTTAATAATTTGAAAAGCTATAGATAGAACCTGGTGATTTCTTTAAATATCCTTACTTAACCGCTAAAAAAAAATTGTACCGGTACCGACAAACAAATTTTTTACCGGTCGCTATTAGACCGGAAAACTCCTTCTTCGGATTTTCACTATATTTTTATTAGGATAAATTATAAGATCACATGACGTTGGTAAAGAAAAAAGTCAATAAAAAAAAGGAATAAATTTCTTTGATCAAAAACTTGGAAAAAGGCCTGCTTTAAAAATTTGTGTCAAGCTGTTGTATTGTATATTTATAATGATCAACTAACTTTTATATGTTTAAAAAAATAATTTTTTAAGCTTTATTAGTGAAATCTATTTTTTATTTTTTTATATAATGATCATGATAACAATTCAACACACGCAATGAATCTCTTACTTTTTATCTTTGAATATTTTTCTATCGCACTAATACACATTTTTTAACATCAGTCAGCAATCACGTGATAGTTATTCTAGTCTTTGATACAGACTTAAAATGTATGATGTGCTTTTGAGTTTGTAAATTGAACAAAATTTAGGAACAATTTACCAAATTCAGCAACAAGTTGAACGCAAGATTTTAAAACATTCATTTCGCTGTAAATACCTTGGACCTTGATCATAAATACTTTTTTAATCGACTAATTAAATAACTTCATCATAGGCGGATTTAACGCTAGCATCCAAAGTTTCATATAATGGTTCTATCAATGTCGCAGAGTAAGTTTATGCACAGATATTTTTAAAAAATTGTGCTGGTAAAACTACGAAAAATTTAAAATTTACTAGTAAGTTAAAAAACATTTTTCGTACGTTATGTGTTCTTCGAGTAAAAAAAAAAGTATCACATGGTAATTCAAACCACGAACGCTGGCAGGGACTTTGTTGTTTACTAACCGCGACGCGCTTGTATATTTATTTTAATATTTCATATATTGATTTATTAAAAAATTTCAGATTTTCAGATAAACCATTTTACACTTTGAGAAAAAAATTTACATTCACAATTTTACAAAATTTTAAAATTTTTGCACAAATCTCAGTAGGAATACATATAATTAGTTCATTATTATCAATTCATCGTTTATTCTTTTTTTTTGCCCTAAAGGCTTCGCTTAGATAAGGCGAGTTAACCGTCTCAATTTTATTTAAAAATGTCTTTTAATTTCAAGGATATCGCGAGTTAAGTTTTAAAAAACGTATTTAAATGTTGACTTTCGGAGCTCGTATCTTTCGGTCTGTCGCGTCATCCCCTCCCTTTGCTCTACTAAGCCGACTACTCGGTTCTGCTTTCTGAGGCTTCAATCATAGCCTCTGAAATTTTCTAAGGTTCCATTCAGGAAAATAATTAATTAAATAAGTTTAAAAGTGCAAACTCTGGAACTATTTATACCGAGGATTCCACTTTTTCCTTTTTTTTCTGGTGGGTCGACGATATTTACATAAAGCGTCATACGAATGTTACTAATATAGTGAACAAAATTTATTTCTAGTTATTTAACACTAATATTGTTTTTTTAATCTAGTGAAAAAGTAATTGCATAATTTTGTTTTGCTTTGAAAAAAAATTAAACCGCGGTCCCAGTACCTTAAACAGACCTTATATATGAATTAACCATTTAACTCTTTGACGAGAGTAGTAGTCTGAGGATCAGGAAGGCTGTGATGGACAAAGAGTGAGAGAAGAGAAAAAAGGGGTGCCAATGCACGATAAAAGATATCAAAAAAGAATGAAATAGAAGACAAGAGGAGGAAGACGTTGGATGGAACCAGGAATGCGGTGAAGGAGATGAAAGAACGATAGGAAGAATTCCTGGCATACGTGAAGTTAGATTGAGGATTGGAAAGAGCGCAAATGAAAGGGAAACGGGCGATGGATGGGAAAAACTTTTAGGAAACTGTTGAGAAAATGTTGTCGAAGTTTGATCAAATCAAAGCGAAGAATAAGAAAAAAAAAGCAAAAAGGAAAATGAAGAAAAGAAAAAAGTAGGTTTTTAAATAGGAGAGAAAGACAAAACACGGAGGGACCAGCTAAAAAAGCTGAAATAGGAAAATTGGTTAGAAAGAAAAAAAGCAAGAGATCAAAAAGGAGAAGGAAAAAAATAACTTAAAGACAAAGGTAAATAAAAGGCTCGCGTCTTTGGATAAAAGAAAATATAACTAAAAGGGAAACGACAATCCAAGAGTAGATTAAAAGGAAGAAAAAAAAGATGGAGTAGGCAGGAGTAGGAACAGATGTAAGATTCATAAGGGCGAGAGTAGGGGAGACGATTTGGCAGTGGAGCAAGTAGAAAGGAGAGATGATAGTGACAGATACAACAACGAAGAAGACAGAAAGTGAGAGAAGAAGGAGGTGAGTGAGTTTGGAAGTATAAAATGTAATGAGGAAGGATGTTATTAGTGATAAGAAAAAAGTGCTGGGGCCCTTAGTATAAATAAGACGTATTTAAAGGCGTTAGGGAAAATGGAAGAGGGATATTATGTTTGGAAAAATTATTGCTGTTTGTAAGTATGTTCATAGTTAAACAGAATATCGTCTCTTGGAGGGACAGCTGATAGTTGATGCTAATTCACCGCGTAGCATATAATTTTGTTACTTATTATAATAAAGTTCACAGAAGTTTAGTTTTAGTATAGATTATATGTGGAGTGTGATTATAACCTAGGTGTCAATATGATATAAGGATAAGGTTTCATATAACCGGCGTTAGATCAAAGTGAAGGAAAAAAAAATTTTCTTTCGATCATATTTTATTAAAAAATATAATGCGATGTCCCTAGAAATAGATTAGCATCCGCAAACAAGGAAGGCACAGTGGATTGCAATGACCACAGATACGGAAAAAATTTTAAGAAGGAAAATTGTGCAGCTCAGAAAGATCTCCAAATTTGGTTCACACTACTTTGTAATAAGACGCATATGTGGAAAATGTTACTTCAGGACAAAAATTATTTAGGTATCAAGAAGAAAGATTTGTATACATTTCTTAGTGTAAGCAAAAGAAAATAATGACGATTAAATAAGAAAAATTCTTGGTCCGCACAAACTTTTTATGTTCATTGAAATAAAGAAACTTGAGTTCTAAAAAAAAAAGTAAATGAAAATCCCCTCACTTTCCAACTAAACTATTTTAAATTAAGGTAATTGTCATGCCTGAAATCAGGCTACGAAAAAAAAATCCTGTGCTTGTGAAAAAAATATTCTTTTTTTGTATCAAAATAGTTTGTAATTAAAGATAAATCATTAACAAGCAATAGTTTTTGGTTATAAAGATAGTTTTTGTAATTTAATTTTTCCTTGCTGTCGCCTCTTGCCAATTTTCAAACAACGGTTAATTTTCAACAAACAATCGCTTATCTGTTCGAGGAAAAGATGACCTACAATTCTACTGTTTCCAATTTTTAAAAATAATGAATAATCGTCGAATATAATTATTTCTTTGAAAAACGTTTTCAAAGCAAAAAATGGATTTATCGACTTTGGCTATTGGAAGATTTACTTTTAAACTTATAAACAGTAGTGCATTTTCAAATTCTTTAGATTAGAAATGTGCAAACAAAATAAAATTATTTGAAAACATAAGATTTGAGAAATTCGCATTTTAAACTGAGTGATTTGTTTATTAAAAATTTAATTTGTGATATTTACACTGTCATTACCCAGTTTTTGCCAATCATTTCCCGATTAACCCGGCCTGGCATGAAAATCGAGTGCAAAACGCCAAATTTGACAGACGTGCACGCTGATTATTTTCAATTATGGTGTGAAGAATATTGCTTTACAGTCGAAGAGGTCAGTAATTCCTTGCGATTTGCATATGGTAGCCTACTAGACATTTTGCGATTCCTTCTGAGGTCAATTCTTCAACCCCCCGTTGACCATGTTTATTTTTGCCCAAATCCAACTGCCATATAGCAAGTTTATGTATTTCACGAAAAATCGTTTTTCTAGTAGATAATTTTTCTATTTCTCCATATACGTCACCACTGGACGTTTATAATACAGTTTGTTCTCCAATTGATATAAGATTAAGGACCTGACATTTGTTTTTCAATCAAATAGGTTTATGGGTAAAAAAAAGTATTTTAAAATTTCCAATGCAAGGTTCTGATGTTTAGGAGGGTCAAGTCTAATAAATATCACTGCTTTCAGTTCAATTCTAAGGATAAATATAAAACAATGCGTAGCAGTATTAGAACTGGACCTGGCACGAAGAGGAGGCTTGGCAGGAGTAGACCCGGCAGAAGAATGAGATCTGACACGAAGAAGAGTACTTTCTGGAAAATTTCTGTCGAAAGAAATTTGAAGCTCTGCTACGAAAAACGCCAAGAAAAGGTTTGCCATTACGCAAACACTCAGACAGTAAAGTGAATTCTGCAACAAAAAATAGAAATTTACATTTTCCTTTTATTAGACAGTCGTGTGTTGGTATATTATGAGTTCTGAATATGTTTGAGATTGTCAATGTAAATGTCATTATAGTGGTAAAAAATTTGCAAGGTGTTAATCAAATTCTGTTTTTTAGAAAAAACTTGAGGTTATGTTACCTAAGAAATAATATTATCGTGGGATTACTCGTGAAAAACTATGTAGGACTCCATATGGATTAAGAAATTCTTAGGCGAGGTTGTGCGTGGAATCCCACATGAAATTCGAATCGTAAATTGCAAAAATTGCCGCAAAAATTCTACGTAGAATTACTTGTACATGTTCACGTTAATCAAAGAAGCTACGTTGACCTTTCACGTCGATTTGTGCGTATAACTCTACGTAGAATTACAAATGAAACAATTTTTGAAATTTTTGAACAAGACATATCAATATACGTAGTATCCGGGGTACACATAATCTAAAAGTGCAAAATATTTTTTCGTATGTCTTGCGGTTTGTGAAATATTTGCAAATATAAATTCTGTTATATGTTACACATGAAAATTCACGCGGATTTTGACCTGGGTAGTTAGTTAGTTTGTAATGTGGGCGGAGAGCTCTTAAGGTCCCCCTTCCTTGCAGCTCAAGCTATAAAGCCTATCGGTCCACACCCGTGTTTATTTTTGATGCAATACATCGAATCTGGACGCCTTCACCGAGTTTTTAGATTTTGGTGTATTTTGTCGTTATTTATGTTCTGTAAACATAACTCTCATGTACCAGGCATACCTTATCGCACAGTGAATGAAACGGACGCACTGTCCTGCTGTGTTATGTAAGTGTATGTATGTGCTTTAATTACTAGAAGTCAACCAGCAAACCCCAAATGAGGGCTCCCTTAATATAAAGCCTTTTCGCATATAGATCGATATCTTTATAATGTTCCTACTCTTCGCAAAGTCGACCAATGACCCACAAGTACTGACGTCTCTACCTGTGCCACCACATCAAATTCCTGGACATACCTCCACTAATCACAAGGTGTTTTTAAGATTATTCAGCAATAGTACTACAAAAAAGTAGTAGGTTTTCTTAATAAAAGTGAAAAATAAAAGCGTTTGAGGTACTTCCTATAATGTATTTGTTACCTGGGCATTGTGGCAGGCGCCTTAGCGATGTTCAACCGGATAGTGCTAGTCAGAGTAAGGCCCGAGTGCCCCGCGACTGCGAAAACACTTACATCAGGTAGGTATATCCTTTAATGCAATTGATGTTCTTTTAATAAAGTATCATTTGCATGTCAGAAAAAGTTTACTAGAGGATCAAAATGCAAGTTTCTGAACACTGTGCTAATAAAGATATAAATAGTAATGAAAAAATAGCTCTTCTCTTGAGTACCTTTTCCACAAGCCTTTGCCTTACCCTATACTTTTTCTATCACGATGTATTACGGTTTGGTAAAAAAAAAAATTTTTGAGGTTTGCAATTTCGCTTTTACCTGAAAACTATTTTTGGTTTCGAGAAAATATCCTTTGAGGAAACATTACGAAGCCGTACTGTGAATTCGAACTTTTTGTGCTGTCCGAAAAATGGTAAATTTAAAAATAAATCAGAATTTTTTTTATTTTCATTGTAAAACCTAAAACAATTCTTTCATAGAAGCTGTTCTAGAGAAGTGTTCATATGTACCTGAACGAGTGAAAAGTAAATTAAAAAACAAGTTGACATCTTTTTTAAATCTGATAAAATCTAATAAAGAAAGAAAAGACTGTGATGATAACGCAAGCTCAAATGAATATGAAGAATTTGAGGATTCTGTAACAAAATTTTGTTATCATCAATTGATGGAAAATTCCATTATCTTTTTCTGAATAATACGGACTTGAAAACCAAAATGTTTTTTTCTGCGGTTTTTACAAAAACTAGCTCAAAAACTAAAGAAAAAAACATTTTTTCTATTAGTACCGACACCGGAATCAAAACCCAGTTCTCCTGCACGACAGTCCGACGCACCATCGCCTATGCCACCGAGGCTCTATTTGACTCTGTATCTTTCATATAATATTATTAATAAAATCATTTTATATTTATTTTCATACTATCTACATACACAGAGTAAATTTTAGTTGATCAGCTTGATCCCTAAATCGGATCAAAATTGGTGAATTGAATTCCTATATGCTACATCCAAGTCATGACTCTACAAGTCAAGCCTGCATACATGCACATTAAAATTTATAACGTGATCAAATTTTTATTTGAAAATTGAAAATTCATTTCTCAAATAAAAAATCCAAATATTTTTTGATGGAGGTTAATTCTTAGTGGTTGAAAAGTCTACTATTATACTTTTAGTAGAGAATGCATTCTTTCATTATTAAAAATGTTATAAGTTGGTTAAAGATTTAACTGTTGTGGTGAAAATTAGTCATTTTGTCTAAAAAAATTTAACAATTTGGATGACAGTTTATTAACTCTAGACTTAAAAATCTTTCTTGTTTGAAAGTTTAACACTTTTGTTGAAAATTATTATTCTGTTTTAAAAGTTCATTACCATTTTTTAAATTTTCATATTTTTTGGTTCGAAGTGGCACTTTTTGGTTGAAATTTACCGGTTTTGGTTTAGCATGCAACCATTTTGTTGTACATTCGTTTTCATTGTTGAATTTACCTCCAAAAATCACTCCTAGGTTTTCAAAAACTAATCTAAAGTGTCATCACAAAAAAACGGCCATTAAATTATAAAACTGAAAAAACACTTTTGGTTCTCGCGTTCTGCGCTTAATAATATGTTTATCTCGCACTGCAAGTTCGGTTTTTGTACCTCCCTCACATTTCTGCGCTAAGCTTTTAAAACTAAAGGCCAGAAGCATCGACACCTGTAATTTGGTGATTGTGAATTCTCTTTTGTTAAAGCTTCTTTAGCTTAACCGAATAAATTTTTATCACGTATTTCCTGCTTCGCACTTAATTTTGCCTAAGATAAGAAGTTTACTACATTATGTTCAACACTATTATATGCAATGTATACTACATTAAATTTATGTACTTCAGACTGGGATTGCTTATTCAGATATTGCAAAATAAAGTACCAATTTTATTCATTATGATTAGTTTAATATTTGAGTCTTATTTTGCATTATATTATCTATTAGCTACCCTGAAAAATGTATCATTTCAATAAATATATATTATTTCAATAATTTATAGAAATCATTCATAGCGTACTACAAAGGTCACTAGTGTGATTATTTGTGAATTGAAATATCTTTGCTGTTTCGAGTTGAAGACAGCTCAGATAGAATTCGTTAAATGTGTGAGGAGTGGTTTTTTGAAACAGTTGTTTGTTACTCTGACGATAGAAATATATATAGAAGTCTCTTGATTGTAAATGTTGTAATGTTTCCAATTTTTTATTTTGTGGGCGTTTTTAGTTGTAGGCACCTGGGTTTGCTAATTGTCCTAGGTTTTGCTTTAGGGTTGTTAAATATTGTAACTTGTATAACAAGCGTGCGTCTCATAAAGTCATTGTCAGTGCAACAAGCTAATAATACGTAAACTTCTTTTACAAGTAATAGCTCGTCGTTTTACAAGCGTTACGTTTCATAAATCGCATGCGATCTTGTCACTTGCAGAACACACTTGTGATTAGCAGACAGATTTCGAAGGGTGTTTGCACCTTAGTGAAAGTGATACCAAGTGAATTTTAACGAAGTTTATTTATATTTGTGGATCAAAAAAATTTATTTTTGCTCATATGAGGAAGAACCTAGTGAAGTTTGGATACTTACAGATGATTGTGAAGTTCATGGAAACTTTATAAACGTTATAAAGTACAACTATAAATTGTAGGTAAGAAATTCAAGAAGAACGACGAAAGTGTACACAATAAAAGAGTCTTAAATACAATAAATAATAACATAATTTATTTTAAAATAACATTTATAATAATGTAAAATTTATAACTCACTATAATTATCAGGAAATTGTTATCAAAGTGTTGGCGTAATTTTAAGGACGCCCCTATTTAGCCCAATAGTCCGAGTTATTTCTTCTACATTTCTTTCATCAACTTTTTTGACTATTTATGACTTAGGTGAATTGATTATCTAAATATCGTTCTACAATATTACAATGAAATGCATGCGCAGTCACACTTGGAGATAAACAGCAATGATAAATTAAGTGTACCTCTGCGCGCACTTGTAAAAGCGCTTGTAACTTGCAGGAGATATCACTTGTGATTACAATTGGACATAGGACTCGTGTGAAACACAAAATACAAGACTTTGTGATTACAAACTATTAATATAGTAACTTATAACTTGTGAACTTGTACTTTGTATGAAATAAGTCTCTGGTACCGTAGGGATATCGTACGCAGAGTACAGGAAAAGTAAGTGATATGATTATTTTCAATTTGAAAACTTTTAGGCATTTTTAGTTGAAGGTTATCTTTTTTGAAGACTGGGATTTTTAATGGTGCTCAGGGTGTTATTCTACAATTTCTAAATATTATTGTTATATCAAAATTATATTTTTGGGACATCTACTGGCTTCTCAAAAAGGTGACTGGTGTGGTTATTGTTAATTTAAAAATATCTTGGCTATTTTGCCTGGTGACACTCAATTTGTTTCGTTAAGAGTGCTAGAAGTAAATTTTTGGCATAAATAAATAATATTATGGGGCTTAAAACACACCCTAAAGTTTTATGAAAATAAATTTTTTTAATATTTTTAATTTTTTAATACAATGGCTGTTTTGCAGAAAGGTACTTTGGAATTGATTCCCTAAATGTGCTAATGGTGAATTTTTGAGGTTGTTGAATATTATTATGAGATTCCAAAAATAATTTCTAGTTTTTCCAATCTTTTTTAGTAAAAATGAGAAATTTTTTTCAGAATTTGATAAACGAATATTCTATGCTGCGTCATTAACTTATATAAGCTACACAATACTCGTTATCTCTCGCATTAAAGGCGTCAACACTGTCTTCCTGATATATTTGTATTTGATATGCATCAGCTTGAAGAAAATAAATTTTGTAATAAATTATGTTCAAACTGGTATGCCCATGTATTTAACCTTTTGTATTTTAGAAGAAGCTGGTTTCACAAATCAAGTTTCTATAGTGCCTACTACAACGACTTATTTAAAGCTTTAAAGAACCAATGAAAATTTTACAAAATATGCTGAAACTAAGTTAAATTATAATTATTATTATTTATTTATTGTTATTTTCTATTTTATTCTTTTTGTATTTTAATATTTATTAATATTTATCATTTTTTTAATTATTTTTATGGAAGAAGTTGTAGGCTCCGGTAGCTACGATCATGGTTCTTCAAAGGAACCAATTCCGACGCAACCGAAACGTGTACGTCATCCACTTATGCTCCTTCTGTCCTAGAAGGTAAGCAAAAGTGGGAAATTTGAGCGAGATGCTTAAGTACAACACTGTTCCATGAAGTCCGTTCTCTAGCCGCGGATGAGCTTATGCGGCAGACGGGACAGTTAAAGGTAAAGTTTTCACCCCTAGATGCTTTTTTAGAGCTACTAACCTTTGTAGAATGTTATAAAGAAAAAAAACAGCCTTTTGCATCCGGGTTGCGATGGATTGAGCCTGACGCTCGCAGGCCAGAATTTTGTTGAGTTGACTGAAAAATAGAGCCTTCATACCTCCAAGGCAGCCGATTAT
>JAUELO010355078.1:0-14698 GCA_032357855.1 Amphibolips quercusostensackenii | reverse complement strand
TTTCCTCTTAGAAAATTTTACAAAATTAATATTCTCTTCTTATCACGATCGATATGATTTTACACCCGGATGTTTAAAGAACAAAATTCTAATACAGGCACATTTTTCAAATAAAATTTTTTTATGAATAATATAAAGTGAATTTCAATTGAAATGATCAAACCTTTGCATTATTATTCTCGAGGCTGCCACAGTCTGATTAATTTTTTTTTTTAAAGTAAAAAAGTGACCTATTTAAATCGAGAAAATTGCCAAAAGTGAAAAATTTTTGCCTAAAGAGTGACCAAAAATGACCAATGTGCATCATTCATGTGATTGATTTTTTTTTAATTAAAATAATTCACAAGAATTCGATTTTCAAAACTTCAATCATTTTTAGGTCAATTTTCAAAAAATTTAAATAAATTGGGAAAAATTCAAAAAAAATCCCATTGATTTTTGTTAAAATGAAGTGAATTTAAAATGATTGAAGAAAAATGAAAAGATTCCAATGAAATTCATAATGATTCAAGCTTTATAAAAAAAATCAAGTGAATTCAAAAGAAATAAAAAGAATTTAGGGTAAATTGAAAAATAATTTGAATAAATAGCAAAGTATATTTGAAAATCTCTGTAATTCTTTGGAGCCTTGCAAAATCCTCAATTTGAAAAAAATGCCTTAAAATTATTAAAATATTTTGAATCCCCTTAATATACTATGAAATCTAATATTTCCTAAAATCCGGGAAAATTCTTGAAAAAACCTTAAAAGCTTTTAAAACCCTCAAAATTATTATAATCTTCGAAAATTTGATAAATTATAAATTCCCTTGACATTTATTTTAATAACGAAAAATATAATAGGTCCTTTTCAATCATTTTTAAATTCTTTGCAACATGGGAATTTTTTTCATTTCACCAAAATGAATAAAATATTTGGAAATTTCTTCAAATTATAGAATATAAAAAAAGGTTCCTTGGAATTTTTTTAAATACCTTAAAATTTTTCAAATCTTTTACAATCTCTTTAAATTATGAAAATAGATTAAAAGTTTCTTGGAATCTTTTTAAACTCTAAAAAATTTCGAGCTCTTCGAAATCTTTTTAAATCCTTTAAAACTTTTTAAATCTGGTGAAAATTCCTTAGAATTCCTAAAAATGCCCTAAAATCTTCAAAATGCTTTGAAATCATATCAAATTATTGAGATGGTCAAAAAATTCATAGGAATCTTTTATAATTCTTTAGAATTTTTTGAAATTCTTTAAAAAATTTAAAGCTTCTGATAATGTCTTGAAATCTTTAAAAATATCCTAGAATATTTAAAATCGTGTGAAATGTCATCACATTACGAAAATCAATCAAAAATTCTTTAAAACGTATTTAAAATTCCTTGGAATTATTTCAAATACCAAACAATATTAAAAACTCTTCGAAATATTTTGAAGTTCCTTGAAACCTCTTAAAGCTCTCGAAAAATTTTTGAATGTTTTAAAAATATACTAAAAGCTTTAAAATCCTCGAGATAATCTTTAAATTATTAAAATATATTTAAAATTTCTTATGATTTTTATAAATACTTTAAAAATAGTTATTAAAATCTTTAGAAATATTTCAAAATCTCTTAAAACTTTTTATCGATCTTGAAAATCCCTTATATGTTCTAAAAATACCCTACGATTTTTAAAAATAAAGTCTCCAAAAACCCTGTCAAAGCCTTTGGAATACCTTCAAATAATTTGAATATGATAAAAATTAAATTAAGTTAAATTAAATTAAAAAATAAGGTTAAATCAAGTAAATTAAATTCCTGAATTTAATCCAAAACTCCTTGAAATCTTTTAAAATACCCTCAAATATTTCAAACCCTTTAAACATTTTTTTAATTCCTCGAATCTTCTTATGTTCCTAAAAATTCTTTGGATATTTAAAAAAATACACAAAAATGTTTTAAAATCTTTAGAATACCTTTAAATTATTGAAATATATTAAAAATTTCTAGGAATCTTTTGAAATACCCTAAAATAATTCAAATTTCTTAAAATATTTTTGAATCCTTTAAAACTTCAAATTATTTAAGTATATTGAAGAGCGAATTAAATGAAATAAGATTATTTGATTAGATTAAATTAAATAAATTAAATTAGTGAAATTAACTCAAAATTCCTTGAAATCTTTTAAAATAACCGGAAGTCTTTATTTTTATTTAAAAAATTCCTTAGATCTTTTAAAAATACCCTAAAATCTTTCAAATTCTTCAAAATACTTTTAAATTATTAAAATATATTAAAAATTTCTGAAAATCTTTTTAAATACCCTAAAATAATTTAAATTATTTGAAATCTTTTAAAATCCCTTAAAACTTTTTAAGGCTATTGAAAATTCCTTGGATGTTTTAAAAATACCTTAAAATCTTCAGAAATAAAATCTTTCAAAAAACCTTTGAAATCCTTCGGAATACCTTCAAAATATTTAGAAATATTACGAATTAAATTGAATTGAATTAATAAATAATATCAAATAAAATGAATTAAATTACTAAAATCAATTCGAAATTCCTTGAAATTTTTCAAAATACCCTAAAATAATTAAAATTCTTTCAAATATTTTTAAATCCCTTACAATTTTTTTAAGCCCTTGAAAATCCGTTGGATGTTTTATGAATACCCTAAAATCTTAGAAAATCTTTTGGAACTCCTTCAATTTATTAAAATATAATAAAAATTTCTTTAATGTTCTCAGAAATTATTTATTATTTATTTATATATTAAATGTTATAAATAATAAATAGTAATAAATAAATTTATATTTACTTGTTATATAAAAATATAATACAAATTAAATAAAATGAAATGAAATTGATAAAGTAGATTAAATAAAATAAATTCAGTAACATAAATCAAATTACAATTTATCAAAATCTTTAAAAATAGCCTTAAATATTTAAAGTCCTTTAAAGTCTTTTAAAATCTCTCGAAACTTTTTAAAGCTTTTTTTAAATCCCATAAAGCTTTTTATGCTCTTGAAAATTTTTGGATGTTTTGAAAATACCCTAAAATATTTGAAATTCCTTATAATATATTCAAATTATTAAAATATATTAAACATTTCTGAAACTCTTCTAAAATACCTTATAATATTATTAAAATCCTTAAAAATCGTTTAAAATTTCTCGAAACTTTTCATGCTCCTAAAAATATCTGGGATGTTCTAATATTACCCTGAAATTTTTTTGAGTAAAATCTTTAAAAAATCTTTAAAATCCTTCGGAATACCTTGAAATTATTTAAATACATTGAAAATTAAATTAATTATTGAAATCAATTCAAAATTCCTTGAAATCTTTTAAAATACCCTAAAATATTGCAAATTCTTTAAAATCTTTTGGAATGCTTTGAAAATTTTTGTGGTCTCGAAAATTTCTTAGATGTTTTGAAAATGTCCAAAAATTCTTAAAAGTCCTTTACATACCTTTAAATTATTGAAATATATTAAAAATGAAGTCATTGAATCTTAAGTTATAAAATCCCTTCAAGGTATTGAAATATAATAAAAATTCCTTATATGTTTTCAAAATACCCTACAACCTTTAAAATCCATTGGAATACCTTTAAATTATTTAAATATATCAAAAATAGAATTAGTTTAATAAATTATATTAAATTAAATAAATTAAATCATTAAAATTAATTCAAAATTTCTTGACAGATTTTGAAATGCCATAAAATATTTCAAATCCTTTAAGATCTTTTGGAAATCCTCGATACCTTGTATGCTTTTGAAAATTCCTTGGATGTATTTAAAATACCCTTAAATCTATACATTTTTTAGAATACCTTTCAATTATTGAAATATTTAAAATTATTGAAAATTATGGAAAATTCCTCGAAATATTTTAAAGCTCTTGAAAATTTCTTGGATGTTATAAAGATACCCTAAAATCTTAACACTTTTTTTGGGATCCCTACAAATCATTAAGATATTATTATTGAATAATAAAAATATCTTGTTACATTTTTTTTTTAATTATAACGGTCGTCTGAATCCACTAAATTGACTATTTTGAAAAATACAAAAAACTAGAGATTTTAAATTATGCACAGTAAAAAGGAATACTTAAAATTACTAAAACTTCAAATTTTTCTGACCTTAAATTCCGAGAGCAGCAAACATTTTTATGAAATTTACAAAAGTCAATATCTCAATAATCCAAAATTAAATCAGAGATTTTTTTAGATAAATAAAATTTTTCAATATTATTTTTAATATTATTATACTTACTAATAGAATTGAAGAAGAGCACAAAGACAAGGAGCACAACCGCAAAAATTAGCCTCATTTCCTCTAATAGATCAAGAGAACCGATTTTTTTAGAGTATCTCGAGTGTCAATTGAGTTCCGGTTCAGAAAACTTTTCGTATGTCTCTAACAAATCTCTCTAGATTCGTTATCAGTATTACAGATATGGGCATATTGAGCCAGAATTATAAAAGTTTATCATTTTCTTACACTACAGCGTTGTTGCGGATTGTGCAATTTTTAGAAGTCTTTTTATGAAAAAATCTGTCTTAATATTTGTTTGACACGAGCTTAGTATTAAGCAATTTAAGAACCAGAAAAAAAATTAAAAGCCGCGATGTTGAAACAAAAATGGATATAATTGTCGGTAAATAATTTCTTGATGAATTTTAGTAAAATATTTTCAAATTCCCGAGATGGAAAATTGCCGAATAATAAAATTTAGGTATGATAAAATTCTCGAAGAGTTTACAAATTTTCCGAATTTGACATTTTCTAAATAAAAAAAAAATAAGCGACAGCTTATAATATTACCGAATTTGAAAATTCCAGAATTGGGAAATTCTCAAATAATAAAGTTCTGTAACAGTTTATATTATTAACAAATTTGAAAATTTCAGAATAATTAAAACCCCGGCAGTTTATAATATTACCGAATTTTTGAATCCTGGAATAAATTACCGAATAATAAAATTTATGAATTAGAAAATTCTCGAACAGATTTCAATATTACCAAGTTTAAAAATTCCTATATAATTAAAATCCCGACAGTTTAAAATATTACCGAATTTAAAAATTTCTATTTTATAAAATTCCCCAATAATGAAATTCCCGAATGATAACATTTTCAAACAGTTTATAAATTTGACGAATTTGCCAATTTCTAAATAATTAAATTACCGACAGTTTATAATATTATCGAATTTAAAAACTCCTAAATTAGGAAATTTCTAAATAATTGAATTCTCTAATAGTTTATAATATTACTAAATTTGAAAATTTCACAATAATTTAAATCCAGGCAGTTAATAATATTACTGAATATGTAAATTTCCAAATTAGCAAATTTCCAAATTAGAAAATTCCCGAATTATAAAATTCCGGCAATAATTCCCAAACAATAAAATTCCCGAACAAGTAATTTCTTGAACAGTTTATAATGTTACTGAATTTAAATATTACCAAATTTAAAAATTCCTATATTATGAAATTCCCCAATAATAAAATCCCCGAATCGAAAAAATCACGAATAATGAAATTCCGGGATGTTTAAATTCTCGAACAGTTTATAAATTCGCTGAATTTGACGATTTCTAAATAATAATATTACCGACAGTTTATAATATGAACGGATTCGAAAATTCTGAAGTTGGGAAATTTCCGAATAAAAAAATTCTATAACTGTTTATAACATTAGCAAATTAAAAAATTCCTAAAAAAAAAAAAAAATCCAGACAGTTTATAATATTACCGAATTGAAAAACTTTCGAATAATAAAATTCTCAATTAATAAAATTCCAGATTAAAAAAATTCCTGATCACTTTATAATATTACCTAATATAAAAAATCCTAAATAATAAAAATCCCAACAGCTTGTAATATCACCAAATTGGAAAATTCCCAAAAAATAAAATTTTCGAGCAGTTTATAATAATAACAAATTTAAAAATTCCAGAATAATAAAATTTCCAAATTAAAAAATTTTCGAATATTAACATTTCCGAATAATGAAATTCCAGGACTGTGAAATTTCCGAACAATTTATAACATTACCGAATTTAAGTGTTCCTAAATAATGAAAATTCCAACAGCTTATAATATCGCCAAATTAAAAACTTCCCAAATAATACAATTTCCGAATAATAAATTTGCGGAATTGAGAAATTCCCAAATAATAAAAACCTTGAACAGTTTATAAAAATGACAAATTTGATAATTTCTGAATAATGAAATTTCAAAGAGCTCATTATATTATCGAATTAGAAAATTCCTGAACAGCTTATAATATTACTGAATTTAAAAGTTCCTGAATAATAAAAATCCCAACAGCTTATAATACCACCAAATTGGGAAATTCCCGAAAAATAAAATTCCCGAATAATAAAATTCTCGAACTGTTTATAATATTAACAAATTCGAAAATTCCTAAATAATAAAATTCCAGACAGCTTATAATATTAGCGATTTCGAAAATTCCCGTATAATAAAATTCTCGAATTGAGAAATTCCCGAATAATAACATTGCCAATTTGGAAAATTTCCGAAAAATAAAGTTCCTAAATAATACAATTTTTTGATAGTTTACAATATTACCGAATTGGAAAACTCCTAGATAAGAAAATTCTCGACAGTTTATGATATAACCCAATTTGAAAATTCTTGAATTGAAAAATTCCGGAATAATCAAATTCTTGAATAATAAAATTTTCGAACTATTTATAAAGTTACCAAATTTGAACATTCCTGAATTCTAAAAATTCTCAAAAGTTTATAAAATTACCGAATTTGGAAATTCTTAAATTATAATATTCCTGAATAATGAAATTCCTGAAGTGAATAATTTTTAAATAATAAACTTCCTAAATAATAAAATATTAGTATTAAAAATTCCCGATCAGCTTATAATATTACCGAATTTGAAAATTTCTGAATTATAAAAATTTCAACAGCTTTAAGTATTACCGAATTGAAAAACTCACAAATAATAAAATTCCAAATTGGAAAATTCCAAAATGATAAAATTCGCAAATTGGGAAATTCCCGAATAATAAAATTCTCGAACAGTTTACAATATTATCGAATTTAAAAACTCCTGAATTATAAAATTTCCGACAGCTTAGAATATTACTAAATTTGAAAATTCCCGCATAATAAAATTCCCAAATTGAAAATTCTCGAGTAATAGAATTCTTGAATAATAAAATTTTAGAACCATTTATAATGTTATCGAATTTAGAAATTCATAAATGATAAAATTCCTGACAAATTATAAAATTACCGAATTTGAAAATTCCAGGATTATAAAATTCATAAATAATAAATGATAATAAATAAAATAAATACATAAATAATAATAAATAAAAATAATAATGAATATAATTATATATAAAAAATAAAAAATAAATAATAAAATAAATAAATAAAAATAATAAACTTCCAAAATCATTATATTCCAGAATGAAAAAATTCCCGAACAGTTTATGAAATTACCAAATTTTAAAATTCCTAAATAATAAAAAATCTCAACAACATAAAGTATTAACGAATCGGAAACAATCTGACATATAAAAATTCTTGAATTATAAAATTTCCGAATAATGAAATTGCCAAATTTTTAAATTCATGAATAATAAAGTTTTCAAATAATTTATAATAATTACGAATTTTTAAATTGCTAAATGATAAAATTCCCGACGGCTTATAATATTACTGATTTGGGAAATTCCCGAATAATACAATTCACGAATAATAAAATTCATAAATTAACAAATTCCCGAATAATAAAGTTGCCGGATAGTGAAATTTTTAAACAGTTTATAATATTACTTAATTTCAAAATTACTAAATAATAAAATTTCCGATAGCTTATAATATTATTGAATTTAAAAATTCTCGAATTATAAAATTCATGAATCATAAAATTTCCAAATAATAACAATCCCGAATTCAAAAATTTCCGGATAATAAAATTCCAAAAGTGGAAAATTTCCGAATAATAAAATTCTAGAACAGTTTACAATATTACCAAATTTGAAAATTGCCGAATGATGAAATTCCCGACTTTTTATTATATAGCCCAATTAAACAATTCCGAAATCCAAAAATTCCCAAATAATAAAATTCTTAAAACATTTATAATGTTACCGGATGTGAAAACTCCTAAACTATAAAATTCCCGACAATTTATAAGATTACAGAATGGGGAAATTAGCGAATGATAAAATTTCTGAATAATAGAATTCCCTAATTGAAAAATTCTTGAATAATAAACTTTCTAAATAATAAAATTCCAGAATTGAAAAATTTCCGAACAGTTTATAATATTCCCCAATTTTAAAACTCCTTGATAATAACAATTTTAACAACTTAAAGTATTAACGAATTGGGGAAATCCCAAATATTAAATCTCCAGAATATTAAAATTCCTGAATTATAAAATTCCCGAACAATAAAATTTCCGAATCGAAAAATTTCCTAATAATAAAATTCGCGAGCAGCTCATAATATTACTGAACTTGGAAATTCCCAAATAGAAAAAATTTCCGATAGTTTATAATATTACTAAATTAAAAAATTTTCGAATTATAAAATTCCCGAATTACAAAATTTCCAAATAATAACATTCCCAAATTCAAAAATTCACGCATAATAAAATTCCGAATTTGAAAATTCCTGAATAATAAAATTCCCGAAATTTTATTATGTTGACCAATTGAAAAATTTCTGAAGCAAAAAATTCCCAAATAATAAAATTGTCAAACCATTTATAATGTTACTGAATTTAAAAACTCCTAAACAATAAACTTCCCGAGAATTTATAAAATTACAGAATTTAGAAATTAGCGAATTATGAAATTTCTGAAAAATAAAATTCCCTAATTGAAAAATTTTTGAATAATAAACTTCCCAAATAATAAAATTCCAGAATTAAAAAATTTCCGAACAGTTTATAATATTACTGAATTTGAAAACTCCTAAATAATAAAAATTTTAACAGCTCAATGTATTAACGAATTAGGAAATTCCCAAATAGTAAAATTATGCAATATTAAAATTCTTGAATTATAAAATTTTCGAATAATGAAATTCCCAAATTGGAAAATTCCCGAATAATGACATTCTTGAATATTTTATAATATTACTGAATTTCAAAATTCCTAAATATTAATATTACCGAATTATGGAATTTCCGAATCATAAAATTTCCAAATTAAAAAATTCACGAATAATAAAATTGATAAATAATAAAATTCTCGAACAGTTTATAATATTATCGAATTTAAAAATTTCTGAATAATAAAAATCAAGATACTTTATGATATCACCTAATTTGAAAATTCACGAAAGATAAAATTCCAGAATAATATAATCAACAAATTAGAAAATTTCCGAATAATAAAATTTCCAAAAAATAAAAGTTTCGAGTAATAAGATTCTCAAACAGTTTATAATATTACCGAAATTAGAAATTCGTAAGTAATAAAAGCAAGATAGTTTAATATATATCCGAATTTCAAAATTCCCAAATCATAAAATTTCTGAATAAAAAATCCCCGAACAATAAAATTACCGAATCAGAAAATTGTCGAATAATCCAATTCCCAAGTAATAAAAGTTCCGAAAAATAAAGTGCTCAAACAGTTTAATATCACCGAATTCGGAAGTTCTCGAATGAGAAATTTTCCGAATTATAAAATTTCCGAATAATAAAATTTTCGAACTGGAAAATTCCCGAATAATAAAATTGAAACAATTAACTTTCTTAAAATAATAATTATTTTGTAATTTAAAATACAAAAATAAAATATTTTTATAACAAAAATTATTTTTAATGGTTAAAGTTTCTAAAATTATTGTTTGAATTTGAAATAACAATAATTTCCAAAAATTTTCATTCAGAAATATGTATTTTTTTATCATACTTTTTTCAAATTCAAGCCATAATTTAAGAAACTTTGAACATTAGAAATATTTTGTTATAGAATTATTTTATCATTGTATTTTCAATGAACAAATAATATTATTAGAAATAATTTTTTAATTGCTTAAATTCAGGAATTTTATAATTCTTGAATTTTCTAGTTTGGACTGGCAAATTTTATAATTCAGAAATTTCATTATTCGGGAATTTTATTATTCAGGAATTTCATTATTCGGGAACTAATATTATGCAGGATTTTTCGGTCGTCCGCCCTTAACAAAAATGTTCAAAAAATGCTATTTTTTAATTATTTCTGCTTGTACCACAAAATTCGCAGTATTTATAACGAAATTTTGGTAGGTTACTAAATTTTCGGATAAAATTAATTTCCATCATATTGTGAGATTTTAAGGTTATAATAAAATTTTCCTAAAAATCTTGAGAAAATCCAAAAAGGTTTTTGGTTATTTCAGATATGTCAAATCAAAATTTTAACAAAAAAATTAATATTTAATTATGCAGTTGAATTTTCAAAGAAAAAAAAAAGTTTGCTTAAGGAAAAATTTAATATTGGATATTTCAATCCATAAGATTTTTATTCGGAATAAAAAGGAGTTGCATTCATGAAAAAAAATTTAAACAAAATACTTGAATCCTCAACTAAAAAAGAATCAATTACAAATTTATTTTCAATGTGTTGTATTTTTAATTAAAAATCAATAAATACGTTTTAAGAAAGAGAATTTTTTTTAAAAACAGTTTTAACCCAACAATATTAATTTTCTGCAAAAAAGTTAATTTTGAACAAAATAATTAAAGTTTCGACTGAACACATGAATGTTCTATCAATAAGATAAATTTTCTACCAAACAAGACAAATTTTTAGCTAAAATGATAAATCTTTAACCAAAAAAAAAATGAATTTTCAACCAAGAAAATGTCGAAAAGGATAAATTTTTGAAAAACTGGTTACATTTCTAATCAGAAATTAATTTTAAACCAAAAATAAGGAATCGTAAACCAAACACGTTAATTTTTAACAATTTAGTTTGACTATTGAATAAGTAATTAATTTTCAACAAAAACAGATTAATTCTTAATAAAGAATTTTTGATAATAATTAGAATATAAGAATTTGATAATAATTAAACTAAAAAAAATTTTTAATTTTTAATTAAACAAATTTGAATTCAACCAAAAAGACGAGTTTTCAAGAAAATATTTAAATTCTCAGACAAACAAAATTTTAAATTAAAAAAAAATTTTTGCAATTTTAATTTAAGAAATGATGAAATATTTACCAAAAAAGATACATTTTTAAACCAAAAAGATAAATTCTCAACAAAATTGCTGAATTAATAAAAAAAAGATTTTTCAGAGCATAATAAAAAAAAATTTAGGCTAATTTTAATTATAATTAAAAAATCATTTTCAGCACGAAATAAAAATTTCGAGTGACTATTTACTTTTTATTTTTTTTTCGGTTATTCGATTTAAGTCTATATAAATATAATTTTTTTAGTTTTCTCGAAAGAATTTAAACAGATTTCTAAAGATTTCAGATGACTCAAAAAGTATCTTAAAAATTTCTAATAAATTTTCATTTTATTTTAGAGCATTTTATCTGAATTTAAGTAATTTAAAAGATATATAAAAATTTTTGATGTTTGACAAAAATTTAGAAATATTTTATAAATGTTTGAAAATTTGACAGTTTTGGAAAATTTCCATGATGTTTTATAATCTATCTAAATATTCTTTGAAACTTTATTTAAAAAAAATCAATTTAAATATTTCTAATAATCTTAAAGAAACATTTTTATTATCTTAAAACCTTTTAAAATCTTAAAAAATTTATATTTTGTATTGAGTTTTTTGACATTTTTCTTTATTTTCGAAATTGTTATAAAACGTCTAAATATCTTTTAAAAATGTATATCAAACAATATTTTTTTAAAAAACAATCATTTAAATCGTTTAAAGTCTCTGAAATTATTGTTTGAATTTACCATAACTATAATTGTAAAAAAAAGATTTATTAAGAAATATATATTTTTCAATATTGTTATTGTAAATGGTTAAAATAATATTAGAAACTTTATACCTTAAAAAAATTCTTTGATAAAGATATTTGAATGTTTTATTCCTTATAAATAAATAATATGCAATGAAAAACAATTTGTTAAATTACTTAAATTTAGAAATTTTTCTAGTTTGGATATTTTATAATCCGGCAATTTTCTGTCGGGGATTTCATCATTAAGGAATTTTATTATTTGGGAATTTTCCGATTCAGGAATTTTATTTATCGAAAATATTAAGATTTGGAAATTTGCCAATGCGAGAATTTTCCAATTTGTGAATTTTTCAATTCGAGAATTTTTTTTCCGAGATTTTTCAGTCGTCCTGACTTTTTACAAATTATAACAATTTTAAGCATTGTTTTTAGGTTTATTTAGGAAAAAAATTGAGAAATAAAGTCTCTAAGTATTTGCAGTCTTGAAGTAGCACTTTTACATATAAATTTTTTAATAAAAAAAATTAATTAATTTTTTATACTGTGATAAACTATTTAATATTATTTTTAAACAAATAATTACACTGATTTCATAAGGCTTTATATAAATATGAGCAGTTAAAAAAATGGGGTAATTCATTAAAAAAGTTAAATTTTGTTGTTAAATAAAAAATTTATATTAAAATTGGATCAAAATTGTAAGTTATAGACGAAGGCCACAATTTTTTCCCTACAGTTTGTGACACAAAAACATGTATCACCAGAAAAACCCAGAACAAAAAATAAAAGATTTTCGATCTCTTAAATTGGTATTTATGTTCTGTCTCAGGTTAGGATAGATAAAATAAAAAATGCTTCAGCTAGTCGTGATAAATTTTATTTTAAAAAGATATATTACAACTTTTTGTCAATGTCCCGTAAAATACTTTTTCATTACATTAGGTGATCACTGAAAAGAAAAAGTGTGATATAACTGGAATTCTAATTAACTTAAGGCCAAATTAAAAATTAAATTAAAAATTTTAGAAATAAAATATAAGGCGCTAAAAAAACTTTCGTACAGTTTCAAATTTCTGTAACCACAGAAAATATTTCCAAAAATTTTTCAGAAGGATTTTTTTTTAATTTCCAAAACTCATGATAGTTCAAACATTTTTTAGTCTTTTTTATATATCTTACTCAATTTCAACTCTATATTTTAATTTGTGTAGACGTGAGTTGTTATGAAATAAATGTCGGTAAGGTAGGAATCGGTTAAGTATTACATGGCCTTACCAGAATTAAAAAAAATGATGTTTAACGAGAAGAAGCATAACTCAGTAGGGTGACCCTTAAGCACGTCGTCAAAATTTTATTGCTCCCAGGAGCAGGTTTCGTTTCAATAGCTGAAAGAATGATTTGTTCAGAATTTTAAGCTACATCGATTAATATCTACCATTATCACATTCAAAATTTCACTTTTGAACCAAATTTTTTAAAAATTGCTAAAGTTACTTAAAAATCCTCCTTATTGAGATCAAAAAGTTTCAAATAATCAAAAATAAAATTGCGAATTAGGATTTGTATTGATTTAGGCTCTTTTAGTTTGCAAAATCCCACATATATCGAATTTCTAAGTTTCAAAGTCGTTATTTTGAAATTAAAAAAATTTTTCATGTGAATTTCAATCACCATTACTTAAACCGCTTAACAGAGGAAACAGCCACGGTAGGCTAGATCATACGCGCCAGTAGCATGCCGGACCCGACGCGCCATGTCATGCCAGACCGTCGCCGCCGTGGCAAGCATGCCGCGCAGCAATAGTTTTTGACCACTGTACTAGGGGTAAATATTAACCGATTTGGTTTAAATTTGAAACACATCTTTTTTATAGCAATTGGAATGAAATCCAATGACCCTATTGCCTAGTGCTTCCTGATGCACTTGATAAGAGTCCATCACTAGTCCTGGGGGTAACCAGTAGAGCCACTTGAAGAATTTGGAGAATGTGGACCCGGATTTTCCGGATTGTATACCTCTGCAACTGCTGTCCGTGCACGTAAACGGATCATAGGTCTCCTACGTCTTATATGTCGTGGTGGTGATGGTGGTAATACAACATTATTTACACCTTCTTCAATAAATTGTGGTCCTTGATGTCTTCCTAGCGGAGCAGGTCTTCGTGGAATCTGAGTTGTTGAAGTTTCTGACAACGCCGGTGAAGTTATTTGTCTAACCACATTTCGCTGTGGAGTTCGTGGATTAGTATTAATTGATACGTAACTTAGGCCTGACTGCATTTCTGACTGCGAGCCTGACTGTAAACTCAGTTCTGTAAGAACGCAATAGAAATTCATGAATTTTAAACTTAAAAAAAAATTTTTTAATGGATGTCTAAATGGGTTGGTTTGAAAACAAAATAGAAAGGGATAGGAATGAGATTTGTGACCCCAAAAGGATAAAACATGAAATTTTTCATTTTGCAAACTTTACTGCAAGGCTTTTCTAAACTCGGTCGTCCTCAAACTACATCACCGATTTTTGGCTATTTTTTATAACCCCCTCCATACTCTCTAGTCGAGGACCGTCGTTTTGGCTTACCCCTCTCCCACATGTATTCAGCTTTTTTTATCTCGCGTTACTAGTGAGTTTAGTCGTTAAAAATGCTCTTAAGGGGGTCACCCCATGTGATGGCTTAAAAAAAAAATTTTTTTTTTGCATAAATTGCATCTAAAGTGTAGGTAGAATGTGTGTGTAAAGTAATTTTCCAATATTCGAAGTCCT
>JAUELO010354587.1:0-14702 GCA_032357855.1 Amphibolips quercusostensackenii | reverse complement strand
TTCACTTTCATAATATCGTCTCCCGACACGATGCTCAATAGATTTCTCGGAAATTCCTGCACGTTCTTTGACTGGCGATCGCAAATGGCCGCCGATCCGAATCTCCTCTTTTAATTTTCTCAACTCTCTTTGGAGTTCTTTCACTTCATTAGTATGAGATCAAGATCGAGAACGAGACCTAGATCTGTGCCTCCTCTTATGCGATAATTTTTACATTGTTAAATTAAATCCACTTACTTTTATTTTCAAAAATTACACTGACGATGTAGCGCATCACGCACGAAAAAAAGGTTATGATGAATAGGGGCAAGGGAGGTAGGTAGGCGGAAGTGGACCATTTTTTTAGCTGAAGATCGTGGCGACACCGTGCGTGGACTAGCGGTACTACAGAGTTAAATGTCTCGAACGAAACTTGGAATATAATTGTATTATTGTGTTTACAAATAGAATTGAAAACAACTGCTAGTAGTACGTCCAGAGTGGAAAGGATCCTCATTTTTTCCAAGGTAAAACTAATAAATATATATATGAAGATTTCAGTTACAAGTGTAACTAATGATACTTCTTGTGCTTCATTACAGTATATTATATTTACTATATTTCTTATTCCATGAATTATTTACGCACCGAGCTTTTCCTCCTAAGACAATTTTATTTCATAACGCAGAACAACAAACAAACGAATGTTTTTGACATTATTATAAAGATACCTTGTACGTGACAGAACGAAAGAATTAGCTTTGATTTGACTGTAAGTATTTTTAGAAATTTTTCTTACCAAATAGTATGAAATTTTTCTGAAAAAGGTCGAATATGCGTCTTTCCGAGAAAAATGTATAATTTTTCCGAGAAAATCAGAAAATTTATCGAATATTTGGGTTAATTTACGAAAACGCAGCAAGTATTTCGTAAAACTTAGGAAATATTTCGTAGAGCTTAGGAGATTGTATGAATTTTGAATAATGTAGAAAATTTTTTCAATGTAGATTAGGACCTTGTCAAACAAAATCGGAAATACTTTAAAACTTTTTAGTTATTTTTTAGCTCGATTACAAAATTTTTTTTTAATAATATTTGATATTTTTTCACTTTAACGAGAAATATTTCTTATCTATATTCGGAATTTTTCCTTACAAAATTGAAATTATTACAGAACTTCTAGGTAGTTTGACCACCTCTTTTTCAAAATTTTTTTTTTTCAAGAAATTTTTAATTTTTTCACATTGATGTGCCAAATTTCTTATGTGAATTCGGAAATACTTCTCACAAAGTGGGACATACTACACATCTTTTAACCAGTTTCTTCAGCTCCCTTGTAAAATCTATTTTTCCGATAAAATTCGATATTTTTTTACATTTGCATAAACTATTTCTCATGGGAAAGTGCAAGTTTTTTTTACAAAATTAAAATTATTACACTACCAGATATCAAAATAATAATGTAATTGTGAAATTATGCGTATTCCATATATGTATGTGTATCGGAGCAACAATTATTTTTGTATTCTATTTGTAATTTTAGAAAGATTTTCAATTTGTGAGAGGTTCAATAGACTCAGACAAATGTTTTCATTTAGTAAAAGCGATAACAGTTTTCAATTTGCTCATTGTAACTGCAAAATAATTTTTTTTAAGCTTCTTTGAATTTCAGGTAAATTAACGCCTGAATGTTTTATTTCATACATTAAGGTAAACCACAGGTAAAAATATTTGTTTGTCGTAATCTGGACCTCAATGTACTGTAAGGATTTTGATTCTTGAAACTCTAGCACTTAGCACACACAATGTACCTACTTCTATGATCGTCTTAGCTTAGGACAATTGCGATATAAAACCGATGCTTGTGCCACAACTTTTTAGAATTAGGCTTGACACCTACTGCACGCAGAAGATTAGAGTTCTCCGGTATATGCGTTTTTTTCTCGTAGACTTGTTTCACGAGTACAGCCTCTTGAAATTTTTTCATAAAAACATACTCAGAAAAATATTAAAATGTTCACATTTAAGAAGAAAAAGTCTTGTCTTAGAAAATCTAATTCTCGATCGCTAGTTTCTACGAAACCGTTGTGTAGTACAGAGTGAGTGTCTTCAACGTTTTATAACTTCTATTCAATTTTTTCAAAAATAGAAAATTACAAAAGAAACTTCAACAGATTGATATGTTGTAAGGTATGTATTATTAGACGTTTTACTTGACTTGAAAATGTTATTCACTGCTTCGCAAATATTAATTTTGAATGATTTAGAGTAAATTTAATTATGTAGTGTTCAAAACTACTGCACTGAAATAATGCTATCCTGAATGTTTTATTACGAAATAATTTACAATTGAGCCGCCGCATCATATAAGGACATATAAAATTATTCTGCAGCTTCAAGTTAGCACCTGACCAATTTTTTTTAAAAACATTAATTTTGATTTTTGTAACTTATATCCTCATTGGAAATTCTGAATAACGTTTCACTCATTATATGGATTAAAATCTGTTTAAAGAGATTATTTATTATAGACAATTTTTAATATTGAATATGTCTTATTTTTGATATCAAAAATTATTAAAGAATTTCCGAATTATCACTTTTAATCCGATAAAAATTACTCTCTCTACTAATTCATGTTTTAGTCAGATAAAAAGTAATACTTTAATAACAAATAATCATAATGTGTTGACAGTTACTATTTTTATGAACAGCTTTGTTGTTTTTCTCTTTAAAAAAATTTAAAAAAAGTTTTAAAAAATTCCTCCAAAATAGAAATTGTAACTATTTAATATTTACTATTGTTAATAACAAAAATTGTAAGTTAATTCTAAAATAAGTCGCTTCTACATCAAAATCGCTAACCGCAACATTCAGGATAGATTCCAAAAAGGTACCTGCTAAATGATTGAGAAAGACATTTCTAAAGAGTGTATGACGATTACGAGTATAACAAATTAAGTACCTTTTATTTACAAATTTTTCACTGATTATTATAAAAAGTACGAGGACATTCAGCGATTTCACCCGTAATTGCTGAGGAAATAGTATCGGAATCAGAGATAATCAAAACTACCTGCAATATATTGGAATGTCAGCTTCCCAAAACATTAGGATTACATACTTCTACTGCTTACTGCATATTTCAACGAAAAGATTTTTCGTATCTTAGTTATAAGTATAGATAACTAAAATATTAATTTTAAATGTTTAAAATAATTTTATTTACCTTCATTATTTATGTATAGTTATACATATATATATATATATATATATTTTTTTTTTTTTTATTGTTTATAGGATTCGGAGTCTACTGAGGACCAAATAAAAGCATTAGAAGATTCGACTTGTCCTATTCTCATTATCTAAGATATGTACAATGAATTATTATCATAATTAAAATATACGAAATCATTTTGTTTTCACAGAAATACAAATAATCACATTTTTCATTTACTTTCAGCGACGACCATGTATCAGGAATCATGTTTAAGTCTTGTTGTGGTGAAAAATGCGATTTTACTGAAAACTGACAATGTCTTGCAAGAAGTTCTTTTTATCGTGTTGAGTCGCTTTATATATATATATATATATATATAGACACAACTATTATGATAAGAAATCATTAACCTTAGAGTTTATTTAAAGCTAGAATTCCTTCTTTACTACCTGTACTGCATTTTCTTTATTTTTATTAAAACATTTAAAAAACTAACTTCCAAATATAAAATGTGTAAATTCTAAGTATATATTTTTTATATTTTAATATTTGCAAGTAAAATGTTTAATTTCATTATTATCTGACATGAAAATAATACTCATTTTGATCATTATGGTTAATTTTTTCTCTATATTTCAGAAAGCTTATAAATATTGATTCTCACAGAGGAAACAAACGTCAACGAAAAAAGAAACACCAGCAACTTGACGATGAAGATTCAAGTGCCTCAAAATTATTAAATAAAATTGTTAAATTGAAAAATTCCAACGTATTATAATGTGATATGAAATAATTTTTTATAAATTATAATGCAATTCAGAAACTATTTTTTTTTTATTTATGAACGTGTAAAATGTCAATTTATAAAAATCTCTAAAATTTTCTGGAAATTTTTCGAAAATAGGTAAGCAGTTTATGAACCCACTATTAGTAATTTTTTCTTACTATATTAGAAATTTTTTTGTACCTGATTTCAAGTTTTTTCATACTGCATTTGAAATATTTTCCTACTCTATTCAAAAAAATATCATACTTTATTCGAAAATGTTTCGTACTGCATTCAGAACTTTATCCGAATACATTCAGAATTTTTTCTTACTACATTCAGAGTTTTTTCCTACTTCGTTCAAAAAAATATTTTACTCGATTCAAAGAAATTTTGTACCACATTCGTTATTTTTTTCTACTACATATCGAGTTTTTTTCTGATACATTCAAAGTTTTTTCCTACTTAATTCAGAAAAATATCCTACTCCATTCGGAAATTTTTCGTACTACATTTAGAACTTTTTCTGACTACATCCGGACTTTTTTCTATTAGAATAGACAAAATTTCCTACTAATTTGATAGTGAAAACTCCAACTGCAATTCAAAATTATTTTCCAATGCATTGGAAAAAAATTCGAAACGTTTCGGTTAGAAGCGTTTGGACATTTTTCAACAAATTTTGAAAAATTTTTCACAGTGTTGTATAGACTCTAACACAATTTTTATATTCTTATTTTTGTAGAAAATACATAGATATTGTTAACTTTGTACCACAAAGAGAGATAAGCAATGTTTTGTTTAGAAATGTTGGTTTTGAATTATTTGTGCAGCAACAAAGAAGGCTACGTTTAGACGTCCAAAAAAATTGGTGGGGCTCCGAAAGGTAGTGGACTATTTGCAGCGTATACCAAAAGGACGTTTTTCTGGAAAAAATCGCTCGAAAGTTCAATTGTTAACCAATTTTGAGGTATACATTTTGGTTGTCAGCGCAAGTTTTTTAGACATGGCGTGCAACTTCTATTTTATTCTAGACAAATAAAAATTTTTTTATATACAACAAAATTAATTGTTATTTTTTTCATAACTTTTCATGTGTGGAATTGCTCTAGAGGTTGAACAAAATAAATGTTCTTTGAACATCATTAGAGCTTATTATATGCAAAATAAACAAAAATTATAGAGAAAAGTTTTCCGTAAATCCCAACATCAAACATGCAGGAAAAGACCGTCATTTTTAGACAAAAAAAAATTGTACTTGAAATACAGGAACGAAATTTGTTTAGTGAAAGACATAGTATATTATAAAATTGTTTATTGCTGAATTTAAGTATGTCAGAAAAAATAGCAAAGCATATTTCCTTTCCGAGAAAAATGCGGTTTAATATGAAATATCCAATATGGAGAGACACCAGTCGGAAAAATAATGGTAATTTTACAAAGCATATTATCTTCACGTTTTTAGTGTCGCTGAATCCAAATCTGACATCTAGATTTCACAATAAAGAGTGGAAAGTCCAAAATGTCGAAAAAAAAGTTTTGAGTAAAGGAAAATTAGCAAAATTGTCCATATTTATGTTTTGGAGGGCTTAAAACCCAAATCTGATGTCAGAAATTCAAAATGAAAAATAGCTGATCGAATATGAAGGAACAAATGTTAAAAAATTCAGAAAACTTTAGACAATTTTTTATATTTACGTTCTTAAAGTTGCTGAATCTTAATATGAAGTTAGTATTTCGTAGTAAAAAATTGCGAATCCAATGCAGCGGAACGAAAATTAGACGAATTCAGGCAAATTTACAAAATAGGTCATATTTACGTTTTTAAGGTCACTAAATCCAAGGCCGATATTAAAATTTTTTAATTAAAAATTAAAAATGGAGGCCAGATTAAGTGCAGCGGAAATAAAAATATACAATTCCTTTTTTTTTCATTATTTTGTAAAGTTTGTCACCAAAAATTATGCTCGCGGTGACAAAATTATGTTTTAAACAAAAAAAAACCTCTTGTGATAACATTCATTTTGTGATAATTTCTGACAAAAATGTTTTTAGTGTGCATATGAAAGAGAAGTATTACGAAAGTTATACGGAATCCTGAGTAATAAAATTTCAAGCGATGTTATAAATTTGAATGATGAAGATTGATTATTAAAGGAAATAGGTAATTAGAATTGTGATATATGTCGATTTAATGTTTTTGATATTTTTTAATTTTGGCATTTTGATGCCATATTTGGATTAAGCGACCTTCATAACGTGAATATAAACGATTTTTTAAATTTTTTAAAATTTTTACAACTTTTTTTTTCTATATTATATGAGGTGTTTTTTATTTTAAAATTCTAAGGTTAAATTGGAATTCAGAGCCCTCGAAAACATGAATATGGACATTCTTGAAAATTTTCGTGAGTTTTTCAAAACATTCTTTTCTCTATAATGGATCCGCTTTTATTTATTTTTAAATTCTAACGTCATATTTACACTTGGCGAACCTGAAAACATGAAAATAATTACCTTCGTTAAGTTACCATCATGTTTCCGACTTATGTCTCTCCATATGGGATTTTTCATACTTAACCGCATTTTTCTCGGAAAGGAAATACACTACGCTATTTTGCCTAGCAGATTTAAATAACTTATTAAAAAATTTATGAAATATCATGTCTTGCACTGAACAAAACTTTTTCTTGTAGCTCTGGAATAATTTTGTTTTCTTGTCAAAAAGTGACGGCCTTTTCCCGCATTTTCCAGATTTGTGAATTTAGGAAAACTTCTTGCTGTGCTTTTTCCTTATTCTGCATTTAAAAAGCCTGAATAATTTTTTGAAAAACATCTGGTTTGGTCAAGTCGTTTGAAGATATTAGGTTTCAAAAGTAAATTTTACAAAATAGACCACTGTGCGCCGCACATGCGCATTAGCTATTCAGTCTTTCTATTGTTGAAATGCTACATTCAGAACTAATAATAACCTGATTAAACGCGTAAATCATGCTAGCGTCACATAAAATAGTCTTCTTTAGTATTTATGTAGGATATATATTTTAGCAAGAGAATAAGCACTTTTCAATATTGCAAAGACTTCACTATCGAATGTTGATATCATAATTCATTCTTTAGTTGGCATAGTCACGTAAATGTTACCCTTTGTTCTCAGTTTAGTTATTGGATTATCAGGAAAAGCATATCTTCGATGTTTAAACATTTGTTTCGTATTCTTATTATTATTTTTTTTTAATTAGGATAAATGAATTTCAAATTTTTAAGTCCACATCCACATCCGTCAAAAGAAGGAAAACCGGTGAGTGGAACAATACTCCTGGTAGAAAAAGGAGGCCTGAAGGAAGAAGGGTGTTGTAGAAGATTAGGTCTGATAGGAGGAAACCCTGCAAAATGAAACTAGATAGAATAAAACCCGATAGTATTGAACCCAGAAGGTGGAAACTTATCTAGATTAAGGCCGGCATCAGGGCACCCTGCAGGATGAAACTGTCCTGGATCTTGCAGAAGAAGGAGGCCTGCCAGAAGAATCAGAAGGTTTGCTGCAAGAAACACCAGGGACAGGGGCGTTTTTAGGTAAGCAATCGAACTGTAAACTTAACTCTGCAACAAGGAACAGAGAATCATATTACTCTGAAGTCCGCGACACTTGATACAATTAAATTTAAAAGAAATCATCACTCGCAATTAAAAATTAAACCTGACATGAGCAATCAATTTGGCACAAAAGTAAAATAATGCTAACATAAAAAATAATGTTACAAAATACAACCATAGTGAGAAAGCTGTGTTAAAAAACACTGCAGCTGATATAGTTGAGGTTTGCCTAAAGCTTTTTACGATATTTAAAATTTTATATATCTTAAAGTTTTAAGCAGCCTACAAGCAATTCCATATATTTACCAATAGAACAAAGTATGACAGACAGTGATAGGTCAGCAGTTTCATTTTCGACAGATGTTGATTTTTTTTAGTCACTGTAAGACTCAACGTGTAACTGATAACTTTTTTATTTCAGGTGGAGCAATAGTTTTTATTCATTAATGAATTACTTTTTTTGTCCTTCTTTTAACTTTTTGAGCTCATTACTGCTCTAAAGATTTACAAATTCTCTAAAACAGGCCATAAATCAATACAATGATTGTATATTGATAATTTATAATATGCTGGAGCTAGAAAGTATAATAATTTTTATGTTATTGAAAAATAAATAAAAAATAAAAATTTTAAGTTTTTAAATCAGAAATCGTGTCAGAAGGTCTGAATTTATTATTGTTATTACTGGATAACAAATATTACGAGGTATTGAAAACTTTTTTTTTAACTGCTAATAATTCAGAACATCTTATTGGTCTCGTCAAGTTTCCTCTTGATAGTCAAATTCTCTATACAAATATTAAAAGGTCACGTCAAATGACAAAAATAAATTTGAGGTCTGCTCCCGAATAACAAACATTTTATCAGGTGATTACATTAGGACTTACACTTCTGAAAATTTTTTTATTTAAGTAATTAATACTCTACTAAAAAATCAATGGATGAGAAATTTTTTTAATTTAAATTACATACAATGAATATGAGAAAATTCTAGAATACTAGATGTATCAAGCATTTAGTAATGTTATATGAAAAATAAGAAGATCTTTAATTCATGATTGGAGATTTACAACACTCTTAGTACTAGAATTCGAAAAGGTTTTAGTAGAAGAGTGTTTTTAATTATTCTAAAGTTTGCATATTTAATATCACAAAAAATAATCGAACTATAATTAACTTTTTTTATTTCAAACATTTCCACTAATATTTTAATTGGCTAAAAGTTTGGCCAGATCATTATTTTCAACATTTGGCTTAGAATAAGAGGGAAAAATTGACTATTTAACATCTATCTCGGATTTCAATGTCATTTTGTATTTTTCACATTTGAATTAAGTAACAAAAAACAAATTTTAATAAATATTTTGTTCTTCATTATTCTAAGAAGCTTAATACATCCTGTATTCTTTTTTTAATTGAAAATTTATTTTTTTTTTCAATCGAAATAAAACTTCTTGTAGGTGTAAAAATTATCGCGCATTCTCATATTCACAGTTTTCACAAATGAACGAAAATATGAAAGAGAAATCAAAACAGATATTCTTGGTTAAATTTTAAATACTCTAAAACACGTGAAAAACATTTTTTTAAATTAAAAGATATGCACAGATTTTGAAAAAGGTTTAATAGATCACACATTTTGTCTTGGTTAAGAAATGGTTGGAATTTACAATTTGCTCGTAATTTTTAAAAGTTTAAAATAAAAATAAAAATATTATTTGAATAAGAGCAAAATAATAGAATTCAATTATATGTTCATAACGAAATTGTGTAATGTTAATAAATTTATATTTTATATATTTATATCATATATTAAACATATATTTATATTTATTTTTATTTATATTTATTTATTATTGCATCCCTGATTTTAGCTATTTCTTAAACCTATGAAGCAGCTAAGAAGAACTGGCTGAGGAATAAAAAATATTAACGCCTGTGGGATCATAATGCATTGATTTTTTATTATTATTTCTGATTAAAAGTTACTTGTAACTTTGTAATCGAACTTTTAATAGAAAAATACTATATTTTGCGTTCACATTTATTTATTAAAATTAAATTAATAGCGTAAAAAAGTGCATTTTACACGTTTTCTACATGTTTTATTTCAAAGTATTTTGTGATTGGGCGATTGCGACCTACTGGAGTTTCATCGATTTCTTTTTTGTTCAATAAGGTAACCTTGGTGCTTTCCATGTTTATTTTCACCCGTCTTCTTTGGTGATTGTTATGGATATAAATTCCACTTAAAACAGTTCCGGACTCTAATAATGCAAAGACATCACCATTGGATGTTGATAAAACAATTTGTTCTTGGGCTGGAATAGGCTCCAATTTATTAAGTGATTTTCTTAATTTAGCTGATGTACCAAAAGGAAAAGTGTATTTTCGAAGTTCGAATATCCGGTCCGGATTTTCGCGGGGGATGAGCTGAATAAATTTAATCTGATCAAGATTACATTCACGTCCGTTAGAAGAAAAAAGCCTGGTAAGCGGAACAACGCCTTTGGCAGGAGTAGACGTGTTAGAAGAAGGAGACCTGGCAAGAGGAGGCCTGGAAGGATTAGGAGGCTTTGAAGATGAAAGTTTGCTTGGAGAATCACGTCTGGCAGAAGAAAACACGGCAGAATGCACCTCGATAGGGTGAAAACCAGTACGATGAAACTTGGCAGGTGGAAACTCGTCAAGATGAAACTCGGCTTTAGAAAACCCGACAGGAAAATGCCTGGAAGAAGAAGACATAGACCTGGATCTCGCAGGAGGAGGGGGTTTGTCAGGAGAACCAGAAGAATTGAAGCAAGAAACTCCAGGAATAGGGGCGCCATTTGGTAAGCAATCGAACTGTAAACTCAAATCTGCAACAAGAAACAGAGGATTATAATTCTGAATTTCGCTAGGCAAGAAAACATGCAGAACTCGGAAAATAAGGCTAAATTTTAGAGACAGTCGCTAGGTTACCGCAATACAACATTTTAAATTTCTATAAGCAATGTGTTAGTAGAAAAATATTCAAATATGAGATAATTACTAATACTGTTTTACAATTTAGTCTGAAGAACAAAATTTGGTTACGAAAGAAAAAATTGAACTATGTGGTTTTTTTGTAGAAAACTGCAACTACTGCGGATAAAGTTTTTTTCAACAGCTTTCACCATATTTTTAAATTGCAAAAATTTCTTTCTTAAGTATTTCGTAAAAATTTTTAAAGAATTTTCTTCGCGCTTGATAAAATTGAAAAATATTTAAGAGCACTTAAAGTGATGCAATAGAGTTTGAAACGATTATGTAAGATTTAGAAATGGTTTAAAGAATGTAATAAGATTTCAGAAGAATTAGGAAATGTTGAATGATTTAAAGGCATTTCGGAGTATTTCTATGGATTAAGAAAAGGATGACAAATAATTATGAATTATAAAAGACAAAATCTTTTCTACTAAAATTTTAAAAATGATTGTAAAAATGTATGTATACATATATTATTATATTTACCAATATAGTTAAGAATAACTATCAGTGATAGGAGCAGAGTGGAAAGTCTTCTCATTTTTTATCAGGGAAAGCTGATTACTGCAGTTATTAAGAATCCGGTTAACAATGTGACTAGCAATTATTTTGTTGCTTAATTATAGCACATAATTCATACTATATATCTTATCTTATAAATTATATATGCCTCAGGCTTCTCCTTGAGAGATATTTGTATTTGTATAATCAATCCGTGGAATAATGACGTGTTGTCGACGTCTTTCTGAAGATACTTGGTATGATTAAAAAAGAAAGAAAAAATTTTGTTTTATCTATCCAGACAGTCCTTTATTATCCCCATGGTTAGATCTATTTTGGAAAAGATTATTCGTTTGCTAATAAACTTGTTGGATAAATTTTCAGGTGTAGAACACGTAGTTATTGTTTGCTAGGTATCGCAGAGGATAACAAACTAAACTTTGGAAAAAGCAGTTTCTAAAGACATTTAGCTTTAACGAAGAAGGCTGCATCTAGCTGTACCGAAAAATTGTCGGGACTGGAAAAACCAATAAGCTAGTCACACAGTGTGCGACTAGGTAAAATAGAAAAATTAAATAGTTTTTAATGTTATTAACAAATCATTGAACAAGTATAATTTTCCGTGAATTGCAATAATTAGTCGTTGAAAATCATATTTTGTGTGAAAATATTATGAAAATTAATGTAGGATAACAATCAGTGAAAAATAGCTATACCAATAGTCATCGCAGTGCATCTTACATTAGGATGACAGCATTTGATCAAACAAAGTTGTTTCAACAAGCAATATACGCCTTACTAAATGTTTGAACTGAAATTTATTAAAAAATTTGTTTGAATATAACAGTTATGAAATATCTAATTGTGCTAATCGTCAAGAAAATGATAAGAAGTGACTATATTTTTAATCTTTTAGACACAAAAATACTGGAACTTGGATGTCATACTTGTATCATTCTCATGTCTTCATCATTAGTTGGCATTTAAACTACTTTGTTAACAAATTATTTTTACATTCACATCAGACGATGTATTTTATTTGTGTAAAATTGCCCTCCCCAAGTTTTTGCCAATTTTTTTCAAGGTAGCTGAAAATAAAAATCAATACAAAATGAAGTACAAATATCAAAGTAATCATGAAAACTATACTTTGGACTTCATTTTGCAATATCTGAATAAGCAGTCCAAGACCGAGGTACAGAAAAAAATATAATATATATTTGATATAGTAAAGTTGAACTTTAAGTAGAAAAGTTTGCGCTGTGGACAAAATCGAGTGAGTAGCACGAGATGCGTGATAAGCATGTGTTCGTTAAAGTCGAAGGAGCTTTAACAAAAGAGAATTAACAAATAACAAATGACAGTTGTCAATGCTCTGATCTTATATTTAAAAATTAATATTTTAGATTGAAACGTGATCTTTCCTGATGAAACGTCATGTATTTTGTTGAAAATTCATCTTTTTATTAAATTTAACGGCTCCTGGTCTGGGTTTAAAGTTAAATTACTTTGAGGGAAAATAATTTTTTGTTTTAAAATTCATATCTTTTGTTTAAAGTTTTTCCTTGATAAGTTAAAAATTAAACTATTTGATGATAAACTAATGAATTTTGGTGCAACTTTAAATACTTAGGTAAAAAAATGACCTTGGTTATTAAAAGTTTATAATTTTGGTTAAAGATTGAACTATTTTGTTTAAAATGTGTCTATTCAACTTAAATTGATCAAACTATAAATTTAATTTCTCTAATTAAAAATTAATTTTATAAACTAAAAACTTAACGATTCCATTTTTGGTTAAAAATTCAACTTTCTAAGTGGAAAATTGAACTCTTCCGTAAATTTTTTTTTTTATGGAACAGTAACTTTATGGTTAAAATTTTTTTTACGATTTAAAAACCAACTCTTTCCTAAAAAATTCCTTGAATTTTTCTTGCTATTTTTAACTGGTTAATGGGTTAGTAACTGTTCCATTCATAGTTAGAAAATTATCCGTTTTTTGTTTAAAATTAATTTGTTTGCAGTTGAAGTTCATTTCTTTTAAATTATAGATTTAAACACTTGGTTGAAAGTTCATCTTTAGAGGTTGAAAATTTACGAATTTTATTTGAAACTCATTTCTGTTGCTTTCAAGTTTAACTATTTTGTTGTCAAAAATTCCTCTTTCTGGGTTTAGAAGTCAACTGTTTTCTAAAACATTAAATATAAAATTATTATTTTTGTTTAGAAATTTCACATCTTAGTTCAAAATTTATTTTTTTAGTAAAAACTTAATCTCTTTCGTTCAAAACCTTACTATTTTTGGTTAAAATCTAATTATCGTCGGTGGAAATGTGTACTATTATATTTTTGATTGAAAATTCATATTTTTTTGGTCGAAAAATCAACTGCTTTATTAAACACTCGTTTTTTTGTGCTGAAAATTCATATATTTGATTACAAATTACGTTTTTTACATTATCATCAAAGAAGGTATTAGATTTGTGTAAAGCTTGACCCGCCCCCTCCCTCGTATCCGTTTTGGTCAAATTTTAAAGTTTTAAAGGCCTCGCGAATCCAAAAAACACGTTTTCGAAAATTTATTTCTCTGTGTCTGTGTAGTAAAGTTAGCATTTGAAACAAAATATAGTGGGAAGTACAAAATGCGTAATTAGAATGTGTTCGTTAAAGCCAAAGGAGCCTTAACGAAAGAGAATTCACAATCACTAAATGACAGCGGGCAAATTTTGTTTTATTCATATTTGTATGATATGAATTCGGTGTTTTGTCAAAAATTCACTTTTTTTGCTAAGAGATACAATAACTTAGCACAAAATTTCGTTTACTCTTGAGTGACGGATTTATTTGGCTTGAAAATTCAACACTTTTGATTAAATTGGTCTTTTAGGTTTGAAAAGTCATCTGTCTATTGTATCAATTTCATCTTTTTGTGTTAAAAATGCAACGTTTTACTCAGGAATTCGTTTTTGTTAAAATTAAAATGAATATATTGTTGAAAAAACATGTTTCTTAAAATAAAAATTAATCAATTAAATCATTTAAAAATTTAAATATAAATTTTTGGTGGAAAGTTGACCTTTTTTAGTCGAAAATTCTACTATTTGGTTAAAAATGTATCCTTTCTATTCGAGAATTCAACGATTAGTTTGTCAATTTAACTATTATATTTAATTTCTTTTTGCAGGTTATTTAACTTAAAATGCAAAAATTCAATTTTTGATTCAAAATTTATTTTTTTATTTAAAAATTTAACTATTTCGTTAAAAATTCAACTTTTTGTTTGGAATTCTGAATACTTAGTTAAAACTTGATGTTAAAATTCTAAGAATATTCAGCTGAAATTCATCATTTTAAATCTTTCTCGGATTTAATTTAAATTTGTACTTTTAACATTTGTATTGAGTTACAAGAAAGAAAATTTTAGTTCATAATTTCTTCTTTTAATATGAAAGAGGCTTCATTTATTTTGTATTCTTTTTTGATTCAAAAGTTGAAATGAACTTTTTATAGATATAAGAATTATTCCGCATTTATATTATTTGTTAAGGGCATGTTCTGCGTGATGACGTCACCAAATCAGTACTCGATTATGAATTTTTTTTTTGGTGTTCACCATATCCAAACGCAATTATA
>JAUELO010354110.1:0-14706 GCA_032357855.1 Amphibolips quercusostensackenii | reverse complement strand
TATAGTCAAAACTGTAAACATATGATCGTGACGAGTGTACCAACACAATAAAACAAAAAATTCAAAACTTATATGTACATAGCCCGCGAAAAATGAAAAGTCACCTTACTTTTTGTACACACCTCGTATCAGAGACTGTATAAATTCTCCTTGCGAAAACATGTTTTTCTAAAAATGTACAAGATTATATAAGTTGTGTCGTCGGTTCTATCAAATTTAGCAAATTATTTTCTCTCCTCGAAACTGACTTTTATAATATTAGTCTAATATTTCCCCATAATAATCTCTATAAATATTTGTATAAGAATAAGCTTCAGGCAATGTTTGCTTGAATGCAGCAAAAGAATACATATTAATTAATCAGTTTCATTCGAAAAGATGAGGTTGGTTTATACTCTAGTCTTATTGTTAGCATTTATTTTTCATTCTATTAGTAAATATAATATTATAATATATTTATATTTACTTTAGGCCTTAAACGCACTTTAATAATTAAAAATGGTGTTAATTGTGTCCTAAATTTAAAACAAAAGGGTCATAAAATATTTCTAATGATAATCTTAACTATAATATATGAGATGTTCATAAAATATCTAGAGTCTGAAACGGTTCAGTATAAAAAAAATTATCATTTAAGAAATACACTTAAGAGCAAGGGATAAAAAAAATGAATTCGCTAATGAGCAAAATTTGTGAATTCCTGGGCAAAAGAGTTATATGTATAGTTTACTTGTATGGCTGTGCGAAACAGGTGCAATTGCGTGCACAACCACTTGAAAAGTAGGGAGGTAGGAGTCCACTGCAACGGGACCGCTATCATTACCAGAGAACGACAAGAAAAGCAGTTTGCGTTGAACACCTAAAGGCTCTCTGTGCTTAGCGTGAGGTTTCGGGAATTCTACGAAACATGCTCACTTCCGAGATCTTGCGTTCTTAGCTCTTCTCGGGGATCGAAGAAGAACAGCAGCAAGGAGCACGCAATCAAAATACAGTTATAGGTTTCTTTACCCACTGGAAAACAATTCCACATTTCTTTTTTTTTGGTCTTTTGGAACTTGGCCAAAGTTTTGTTCTGGGCACCTTCCCCTATCCACGACAGTCTTAAACAGTCTACTCGTGATTAGAATGAAAAGATACCTTCTCTTTCAACTCAGGTTTGCCTAGGGACTCGAGAAGAATTAAAAAAAAAACTCACGACTGGATGATTCATGTGACTCAGTAAAAAGAGGTGTTTAATCAAATCTAATCTCTGTTCGAGAGGTTTTAGGGGCACGGCAAGCTAGCATTAGATTTTCAACCCGTCTTTAAACAGGAAATCATCCAATGAGGTGGCTGTAACCCTAAGAATTAATTGTCTCGAATTAGAGTTTATTAAATTCGAAGAATAAGTGTTAGATTCTAGGAGTAATGAAACCTCCCAGAACGAATCAACTACTTGTCTTGAAGAATGTCAAATAAAGGTGTCAAAGAGTTGGGTTAAACAATTATTTGCAGAGCACTAATCTTAATTTTTGTTTTTATCAAGAAAATTGAATCAAGTATCGGATTCGCAAATATGCCATATAAAATTTGCACGTGATTGAATTTTATTTAACAAGTTCCCATATCGACAATGAATCGTCGCTGCTAAATCTAGGCAAAGGAAAAGAAACATTGAAAGAAGCACGAAAATCCAAGGCGTCAGATATAATAACTTGAAAAATAAATATCTTACATAAAAAAAATTATAGTCAAAGACAGATTGCTTGAGACACGAAAGAGACAATTCTGGTTTCGCTTCTGGGAAACACTCCTCGTGAGAGCCAAAAAGTTGAGACTCAATTGATATTAAAAATGAGAACTTCTCCAATAAGGGCAATCGTTGATCTTGAATCAAGGGACAGCTACATTTCAAAAGAATTTGTGGTGCAAACTTTTTTAAATTCAGGGAGTGAGATTAGAAAAAATTAAGTTTAATTTTAATGCTAATTGGGAGCCACAAGTCAGAGATGTGGTTTCTTTCAAGATTGTTGTAAATAATAGGGTCATTCGTTTCAGGTTTATCGTCCTTGAGGATTGGTACCGACGTGCATACTCGGAACCAAATTGCTTTTTTGATTGTCACTATTATTGACTTATTTTATACGGCAAATATGCATCTTACCCTCTTCCATTCTAAAGTAATTGAAAATACGTTAAGAGCAGAAACTAAAATAATAGAAGCAATTTCTTACAAATAATGAGATTAAGAGATACCTTGATATTTTCTTTAGATTCTGCTAATATTTAAGAGACATTTAGAAAAGCTATAAATCGTTTAAAATTATTTAAAGTCCGAAGAATTTTTATAAAATCTCAAGCTTATCGCTTGAAACTCTTATTTTAATACGCTTTTATATTTAAGAATATTACGATTTCTTTAATTTTTAATAACTTATTTTGTTTTCAATAAGTACCATCAAATATATGTTTACGAAAATTTTTATTAATCATCATCACTTCTTCATAATTATCATTTTCAAACAGTAAATAAGACTTTTTCCAAACGTAAGTGATCATTTTTGCTTACTTAAGTTCATAATACTTTATACAGAAAAACACCGTTATTTCTTATTAGAGTAGAAATATTTATAACAATACATTGATTGGTCATTAATTTTTAAATTTTATTTTAATTAGAGGTATACAAGGAACCAAGTATTAATCAAAAAAGTTTCTCCGTGTATGTGCACTCATTATCAAAGCCACTTTCTGTACATGATACCTTTGGATGAATTAGTATTGCCTCTATTTCTTTTTTTAGAATTAAGTTCACAGCCTAGCTGTAACCCGAACGGAGATTAGCTTGGTACACTCCAACAAATAATAGATGTTTGCTAACCTTTTTCTTTTTTTTTCTCGTCGCATGACTCATCCTCCTGACAAACCCGATCCACATCGACATGTCAGGTCTAGGTCTTCCCTTGCTAAGTCTCCTCCTGGTAGGACTTCTTTTGACGAAACTCCTGATTTACAGTTACTTGGATATAAACTTGGACACCTTGGAATTATTAGGCTTATTTCCAGAACCAATTAGTACAAGCGTTTCGATTTTCGAATGTTCACTTTTTATCCCGATTCGCTACTTGTACATCGAATGAAGCAGAACTGTTCCTTATTGAAGACTAGCGATATTCATAGTAGAATATATAATTTAATTAGAAGGCACCGGGCAAAGATGAACATAGGAAGCGGCAAGGTTACGGTCTTGACCGAAGACGAAAAAAAAGATTCTCCTGCAAGCTCCAGCAACCCAATAAATCGGTATTATATTATAGCAGTTGTGAAACACCATACTTTTTACTAAAAAAATTACTGGATCCAACGATGTTTGTTTCTTTGTTTTCTTTTCCTTAAACAAAGTATTTGCTTACTTTGGTTGATAAAATATTGTTTAGATGCAGACAAGTCATGCTTCGACTCATAGAAATAATTTCTTTAGTGATATTTTTTTGATAAAAAAATAATTTTTTGCATTAAATGTATTAATTTTAAGTCAAATAAATGATTTTTTGTGCGCTAACAATCAAGTTCTTTTTAGGCTTTTATTTAAACCCTAAGACATATTTACTTATTTTCATTAAATTTTTTTCTTGAATTTGCTAATACGTGTTTTTAGGTTATATATTAGTTTCCCTGATAGCAAAAAATATTTTTTCCAGATAAATAATTATTTATCCAATTAAACCTTTGGATACTAATGGACCCATGTGAAGAGCGTCTTAGGGAATTTTTTTTGTAAGGACCGTCTTTTTCTAAGACAGACAAAATTAAGTTACTCTAATAAATAAATGTGATACTTATTAGTTACGATGTTAAGCATAGTTTGCCCTCTAATTGAAAAAGATGTGAATCGTTTCAACCCTAATCTGATTGCTAGCGTTTATTTCTAATTCTTTCGGTAAATGAAATAATACAATATATCCATAAATTTTTTTTTGCGTGTTTTGTAAGTTGAAAAGTACGTATGCCCTCACATGCAAATATGTCTTTTCCAAGATTGTTCTTCTTTTCGACTTATAACTTATTTTCCTGCCGAACCCGTTTCTTTCATTCGTGTCAGGTCCAAGTCTTCTCCTGACAGGTCTCCTCTTGACAGGTTTCCTCCTGCCAGGAATCCTCTTGCCGATACTTCTGAATTACAGGTATAAAGATGTAGATTCGGACAACTAGAAATCATTCGGATCATTTGCAGAAGAAATAAATAAAGACGATTAGGATTTAAAAAATACACTTTTCATCCCATATCGTTACTCCCACATTATATAAAATCAAAAGTCTCTGGGCCTATGCCGAGCATAAAAAAATTATGCTAAAAGCAAATAATAGTGACATCTTTGAGATATTCAAGACTAGTGATGTTCTTAGCAAAATATATAATTTCAGTAGAAGGATCGAGGCGAAAATAAACGTAGAAAAAGTTCAGGTAACGAACTTACTGCAACTCAGTAATTACACAGCTCCACAAAAAAAAATTTTAAAAAGCTTCTAGAAACCAGACCGACCTCATTATATGTATTTGGAGTGGCTGAATTTGAGTCTGAGGCACATTTAACCCAATCACGTCAGGTTTTTTTTTATGTTTTTAAAAATGACCCTGATAATCCAATAACCCTTTGTGTCTTAATGCATTGACCCCTTAAATCCCATAAACTCTTAACCCGATGACAGCTCAACCCATTAATCTTATAATTCCTAAACCCTTTATCCCTATAACGCCATAACTTCTTAACTGCATAACCCAACCAGAAAGACATGCTTTTTTCAAGCCGATACTAGGGTACCGATACTGGGATTCCAAATTTCTGCATCGTAAATTTGAAAAGTTGTTTCCAGCAACTAGACTAATCATATTATATGTTTTCTAGGTCACTGCATCTGAATCCGAGGTCCATTTAAACCTATCACGTCAAGTTGAGGGTTAAAGGGTCATGAAATGCAGGATTTAACCGCTTAATGAGGCATTTAGGTCATTTTTTTAAATTCTGAACAAACCTGACGTGATGAGGTTAAACAGACCTCGGATTCAGATTCAGCGATCCCGAAAACATATAATGAGGTTGGTGTGCTTGCACGAAGAAACTTTACAAAATTTAAGATTCATGGATTGGGTACCCCAGTATCGGCACGTCAGTATCAGCTCAAAAAAGCCTGCCTTTCTCGTTGCGTTATGGGGTTAAGGAGTTATGGGGTTATTAAGTTAAAGGGTTAATGGATTATGGAATTGACGGGTTGAGCAGTCATGGGGTTAAGAGGTCATGGGCGTTTAAGGGGTTAAGGGATTAAGGATTTAAAAGGTTATTGGGTTATAAGGGTCAAAATTAAGGTCATACAAGAACCTGACGTAGTGGGGTTAAATGGACCTCGGATTTAAATTTAGCGACCTCAAAAACATATAATTAGGTTGGTCCGTTTGTTGGAGACATTTTTTCTATTTTTCTGTAGAGCTGTATTATATGAGTTTAAAAATATTTAAAACATTATATATTTATTATTTCATTGGAGAAAATCGTCGCCTGAATAAAAAATTTGCACTTTGTTAACGCAAACAAGCATTTTTTTTTAACGAAATAAATGCTTCTGTGAAATACATTAATTAGAATTCCGTTGTAATAGGTATTTTTTCAAATCAACATTTTGTCATATTTGGATCGATTGTGCATTTTATTCAGTTCAATGAACACTTTTCAAATAAATTGTGAAAACATGTTTGAAATAAATTGTTTATAAAATCCGTAAAAAAGAAAAGTTTTATTCAGTCCATGAAGATAAAATGGATCAGTCTAAATAAATATTTCTTTTAACAGTGAATTTTTGATTTTAAGCTTTCAGTCGTTCAGAACAAATGCTGCTAATCGGTGCAGAGCACAGTATCTAAAAGTAAACATAAATTATCTATGTAATTTCTTAAACAATTCTGGTATTTTTCTAAGCCAAAAGATTTAACTATGTACCAATGACCTATTTTGTAAGTCACTGGATTTAACCGCTTTGTTACAAATTTATCTTTTTTGTTTCACTATTGGAAAATTCTTGTCAACTCTTAGGTTTCGAATGTATGCATATAATTGAGCATTTATTTGCTTTCTTGAAAGTTTGTCTTTTAGTACAATTTGGTCGATTTGTAACACTTCTAGTATCAATAAAAAAAGTTGGCTTCTACAGTTTCGAAAGGCTTATTTTAACACTTTCATTGGTTGTCACAATTGTGTGAAAAAATTTATGATGTTTGTGTTGTAGATATTATATAAATTTATTATCTGAAAACCGGTTATCCCTGGAAAGCAAAACATTATATTAATTGTGACGTCCGTTTTATACTGCCAAGATTAAGGCAATATTTACTCTAGTGAAGCAACAGAATACTAATTAGTTACACCGTTAGCCGTAGATTGTCTTCTAAGTAAAAAAAATGAGAATGGTTCATACTCTGGTCATTTTGTTAGCAGTAGTTCTTAATCTTATTGGTAAATATAATAATATTATATGTATGTAAATAATTATTTCATAGATACATGGTTAGAAATTCACCTGTCTAGTTCAAAATCAAACTGCTTGAACATTCGTTATCATTAGTAAAATACAATTTTTTTATTATTTCAATTAAATTTCTGTTTTTTGTTATAGGGTTTTAGGGTAAAGAGTTTATGGGGTCAAAAGGTAAAAGGGTCGAATTTTTATGGGGTTAAGAGATTATAGGGTTTAATATATTATATATAACAAAAAAATCAGACTTGGGCCTCCAAAACATATAATAAACATGGTCTGACCCCCAGAAAAACAAAATTTTTTTGGTGATTCTGTAAACTAAACTATTTAGTTAAAAATGTTTGTACGTATTTTGTTAAAAATTCGTCTTTTCAGTTGAATTATTATTTAGATTCGTCAATATTAGGTTAATCGACTTGAACTTTTCATTTTATTTATTTTTTCAATCAGCCATGATATTTGATCTAAAAATTACTTTTTTACCATCGCCCCTGTATGTCTGTCAAATATACTATGAGGTTTTAAAAAAATAGAGCTGTGCAAGTTTTTTTTATTTGAGGGACGCATTTTTTAAAAATTTGATACTAATAAAAATACAATTAGACTTTGAAAAAATTATGTGCCAAGGTTAATCTTGCGACAAAACTTGTCGCTACTCAGAAGCTGTTGATCTTGATGTAATTGCAACATACACCTAATTACGAATTCACAGTTTGGACGGTATTAAATAAGATTATGAACAAATTCTTGTATCAGAATGTATGATTGAATTTTTTAAGATAAAAGTCTAATTTTTAAAAATTTGTTCTGGTGTAATTGCTCTCAAAAAAGTACTTCTAAGATATGATTAATTACGTACAATTATTATTATCCTAAATTATTAAACTGGATGGTACTACTAATGTTCCAATAAATATAAAAGGCATATCAAACAGTTTTGGATTGATTTGTTTGAACTTTTTGCAGAATCAAGTTTCCAGTCTGATATACCTAATTCTTCTGCCGAACGCGAACCTGATCTACGTTTGAGGTCTATGTCTCCTTCTGCCAGGTATCCCTTTTGGAAGCCTTCTCTTGGCAGGTCTTTTTCTGCCAGATCTTCTGCAACCAGGACTCCTCTTGTCAATACCTCTGATTTACAGGTACTTGGACATAGACTTGGACAACTTGGAGTTATTCGGCTCATTCCCGAAAGCAATCCACACAGGCGATTTGAATTTCGAAAATACACTTTTCATCCCAAATCAAAACTTTTATATACAATAACATCAAAAATCTATCGACCCATGCCAATTGTAGAACAAATCGTATTAACAGCATCTAATGGTGACGTTTTCGCAATATTGAAGACAAGTGATGTTCTTGGTGGAATATATAATTTTAGTACAAGGCGCCGGGCAAAAATAAACATTGGAAGTGGCAAGGTTACGGAGTTAACTAAAGAAGAAATAAGGGAAGTTCCAGTAGGCTCTATTCACTTCTTAGAAAGGCATTTTAGTGTACTAGTTGTGAAATACGATACCTTATACTAAAAGACGAATTAGTCAATTTACAAAAATGCGTCTCTTCGATTTTTTTTTCAAAACAGGTATTTGTTTACTGCAGTTTATTAAATATTGTCAAGAGGCTGTCAAGTAATGCCTGGACTTAAAGATGTACTTTGCTTGATCATATTTCTTTGTAATTAATTAAAAATTAATAATTTAAATAAATGATTCTTCGGAAGTCGAGTACTTAGTTTTTTTGAATCTGCATTTTGATACCTGAGACATATTTTTTAACTTAAATAAAACTAATTTCTTGAATTTATTGATAGGTACTTAAATGAAGTAAAACATTTATTCCTGTGAATCTTTGAATTAAAAATTTATTTGTTTTGTTAAAATTTTATCTTTTTAGATCGAAATTGTATCTTGTTTGTTGAAGACAAATCCTTGAGAATAAAAATATGAAAATTCTATTTTTGGCTAAAAGCTTATCTTTTTATTTAAAGAAACTACTGCAAAGTACTACAGTTGTATTCATCATATGCATATGTATTTGTGCTTATTTTATATGTACTTCACTTCCTTAAATGTATTCAATATATTTTCTTTCTTCAGAGACTACCTACCCAGACACTCATACACATACGGCCATTTTTGAAAAATTGTGAAAATAGCATTAATTTTGACGATTTGTATTTCCTTTCATGGACAGATAAAAATAAAATCGCGTAATACAAGTTTGACAACGTTTCCCTGCCATTTTCATTAGTCGTAACCGTGATTCGAGAAAATAAATATCAGACGATTATTGTTAGTAGAGACTATATAAATTCCTCATGTAAAAGCTGGCTTTTCCAAAAACGTTTAAAAAAATATCAATTTCAACCTAAGTTTTAGTAAACTTTGTAAAAAATTTATTTTTCTTAAAACTGGCTTATGAAATATATGAAAAATCTCCAACAATAATCATCTCTCAAAGTAATTTTAGAAAAACAAGGTCAAGGCAATATTTAATATAATAAAGCAATAATATGCCACTCAGTTACATTGTTAATTAAAGTTTCTACTTTAATCCAAGAAGATGGGTATCTTCTACACTCTAGTCTTATGAGTAGCCATAATTTTTAATTTTATTAGTAAATATAATAATGTTATATATCTCTTATTAGTTTTAAAACATTTCTTATCATTTCTAAAACAACTATTTGTCAATTTTAATTTGTATTCTGTCCCAAATGTGTTTATTTTCCAAACTTTATTTTATTTATTTAAAGAATGTCTGGAATAAATCACAAAATATACAAACATAATATTTTAAGAGACTTCACAGCCATAATGAAGCGACATCAAAGTTGCCGAAAGCGCTGAGAATATTTTTTTGTATGCTTTACTTCACATTTCTTGAAAGCACAGCAACCTTTTAGAAATTAGAAATTTACGAAACAAAGCTACCAATTACCCTGCTTACACATTCGCTCAAACAATGCATCCTGACGATTAGCTGATGCATTTCAGCATGTTCGACAACTTTTGGCAAAGTTCAGTAACTTTTGCTATGCCCAACAGAGCTATTTGGTGTCACATACGACTCACTCATGCAGTCCACACGACTCAGTCGCGTAGGAAGAGTAGAGAGTGGTATGGACGGCACTATTTACAAACGCGTGAACGTTCGTGTAAATGAAGCGAATGATTACTGCCATAAAATTAATTAGTCGTGTCGATACAACACTATTTTGTCTATTTGAAATTTTCTTCATCCAGACAACTGATTTGTGAATCATAAAGTACTATTATTCAAGCATTTTCTCTGTGTTTGTCTGATGCAGATAGCATATTAATTAAGGAATCAAGAACGCCTTACTCCTTACTGGAGGCGTGACATACTTTTGGTGCCTGTCAATTTATCCTGTCATTTGAAATAGATTTCTACATTGGCCTTTCATCCAGTGAACGGCACACTAATATGATGGTATAAAAAATTCAACTACGGGTAACGAATTCACACCTCGACGTATCAGCGCTTTGTTCCATTAGACTACAATTGATTGCAGCGCTTGGGTCGTAAAAAATTGGTGGCAGTTGTGTGGGATTAACCTGTGTCGCGTCAAATGTGGGACAGAATTTAAGGTTCAAGGATGTTTGTCTGATTAAACACGGATTTTCCTACTTGACTGAACATGTTCAGTCAGATAGGGGTGGATCAAGTAGATCCTGTTCCACTCGCGCGTGCTACGTCATCTAAAGAAAAAAAATCCGTGTCCTAATTGATAGTAATAAGCTGCAATCTTCTACCAGGGTTCTGGGTTGTTCACTCCTGGTAGCTGAGGGTGATTCAAATTGCACCGAGATTGTAAGAAGTTGGAATGAGCCACCAGATATTTCTTGACAACCGCAAGCTCAATGGATGATAAATGCTATAAATTCAACGGACGTTTATTACTGAATTACCGGACTCGTGTAGAGTTGCGGCTTCGAATGACTTTCTAAGTTGCAGAACTTCGGCGAATCTCCATGACGTCTTCAAGATCTTCTAGTGAAACTTCAACTAGAACCTTAGATCATCAAGAGGTCTTCAATTAATATATTGTAAAGTGATTTTTGTCACTTTTATCATGTATTTGAAATAATTTTTTTATTTTTTATTAAAGACAATAAAAAGTTTTAAGATATAAGCGCAAAAATTTTGAATTAAGAACAAAAGTTAGTTTTAGCCTTTAATAATTAAGTGATTGAAGTGCAAAACTTGCGGAGTAGAAAAAAAATAGTAATAGCGATGCCCCGCTGTTGTCTGGCGATGAAATTAAATCTTTCGGTTTGAAAAATAAAGAAAATCTAACGATTGCGGTCCTGCTAATCCAAGTGCGGTGGCTGGTACCTCTTTGATGATGTAAACTTCACCATCTTCTTAAAATGACGTGAGAATTGACATTAGTTTATTTACGAATTCAGATCTCGGAAAATCTTTCTCTTTGACACAAAATAAACCTTCTGTTTATATTCCTACTTCTCTATCAGAAAATGAAATTGCTTTGACTAAAACTCTTAATTTCAATCAACTTTCTAAGTTGTTCAGGGGATGATTCCCTTTTTTGACGGAAAAAAAATGTCAGTCTCCATGTTTAACGATCACTACAGAGATGCGATTTTCTTGATCAATCCTTCCGATATTCCGTGTTTAAACATTCTTATCAAAACTGAAATTGTAGGGAAACCACAGTTACTTATTTGAGATAGAAGAGGAGCTACTCAGGACGAATTTTCGCAAATATAAACCAGATTTATTTCCAAAAGGAAGACATTAGTCAACTTATTCAAGGGAAAGAAGTTACTGAAATGTGTAAGGCTTAAAAAACTACAGTGATCAGAGATTTCTTACGTGGTTTAGTTTAAAATATTAACTACCAAATAAGAGATGAAGAAATAAATACACTTGAAGAAGCCATTGCACTCGCAAATTAGGAGTATCTCAAGTTCAAGAGTTGAAAGTGAGTGCATGAGGAGAATTTAGCACCAGTTGCGAGCAGGGTGTCTGACTTAGGAGAAAATAAAAAAAAATGTGTTTCATTGAAACAATCAAATAGCCCACTTGCGTGAAAAAAATTATTTCAAAACAAAGAATGAAATTAAGTGTTTCAACTGCCAAAAAATCAGACATTAAGGGGTAAAAATGTCGTAATGTCCAAGATTCGAATAATATGCGAGAGGGGGGAAGAAGTGCTACTATTGTAGGTCTCCTGGTCATTTTGTTGAGGTTTGCAAGGTGAGAATAGGGAAACAAAATACATATGACAAAATCTTTGATGTGTTATCGTTATTATGAGTGTATACATTTTAAGACGTATTTACATGTGATAGTAGTTTTTTTGTTTATTTAATGTGATATTTGAGTTTCGAATACGTTCACATTTAACAAAGAGTATTGGTCGAGCAGAAACAATTACAGAATTGAATTTCATCTCATCTTGGAAATCCCTGGTGAATATCAGCCACATTTTATATAGATTTTTTTTAAGGGCTGTGTGCGAGTAAACGGACTGTCTACCCAGATCGAAAGGCTATGTGCCCTGATGAACGGGATATATTATCGGACAATTGAATGTGTTCCCATGAAATAAAATGTGTTCCTAGTAAATGAATGTGTTTTTCGTCGTTAAGATGTTTTTCCGGTAAATAGGATGTGTTCTCGGTAAATGGGATGTTTCCCCGGCAAATGGGATGTTTCCGGTAAATGTTATGTGTTCCCAGAAAATGAGATGTGTTCCCGGTAAATAGGATGTGTTGCTAAAAAATGGGATGTGTTCATAGTAAATGGAATGTGTTTCCGCGAAATGGGATGCGTCCCCGGTAGATAAGAGGTGTTTCCGGACAATGGAATGTGTTCCTGGAAAATAGGATGTGTTCCCGGTAAATTAGATGTGTTTTCGGTAAATGAGACGTGTTCCCGGCAAATGGGTTTTGTTACCGGTAAATTTGATGTGTACCCAGAAAATGGAATATGTTACTGGTAAATGGGATGTGTTCCTGGAAGATGGGACGTGTTCCTAGAAAATGGGATGTGTTCTTGTAAAATGGAATGTGTTCCCGGTGAATATGATGTGTTTCCGGTAAATGGAATGAGTTCCCGGATAAATGTCTGTGTGCCGGTAAATGGGCTGTGTGCCTGGATAAATGGCTGTGTGCATGGTTAATTGACTGTATCCCGGAAAAGAGGTTTTGTACCTGGATACATTTCTGTGTGCCTGAAATATAAATTGCGTGTTCGGAATAACCTAGTCTTTTTATTAGCTCAATGACATTGATAGTACGTTTCGTAGCCAAGTAAGAAAGAATAAAAATGCTAAAGGACTATCTCTAAACCCTTTGCAATTTAATCAGCGATATTCTGTCTACTGATTTAGGGTTTGCTGAACTGTCCGTGGCAGTGCACGCTCAATGACCCTCTGGTGTATCTCCTGATCAGAAAGATGAAGCCGTGTATTTATGTGGACAGACAAGGCAAAATTTTTAAAACCGGTAATAACAAATTCTGTACTAAAAAAAAATCTACAAGTGAATCTTCGATCCTCATGACAACATTTAATTGTATACATTAAAATAAAATCTAAATTTAGCATTATAAATTAAAACTATAATTTTGATAAATATTTCAAATATATTAGATTGATTTGTGTTTTTATAAAGAAAAATTAATTTCCTCAACAATATCCTAAGTAGAGGTTAGAACACAACTGTCAGCACTGTCTTTCCTTTTCTTAAGTGAAACCAAAAAAAGGGAGTTCTTGAGTACCACACTACAAGATCACTGTCGCTAACGATTTTGATGGAAGTCTAAGTGTTAAAATCCTGATACTACCTTATTGTAGTATAGGTGAAAAAACAAGCAGTTGTTTGGAAAGTGAATTTTTGAAAATCCTAACACAATCAAGTTTAGCATAGGCAATGCTAAAACAGATGGTGATATGGAAACTAGTTCAGAAGAGAGAATTTAAATCTGGATAAATAACTGCATTGGTTTATAATGCAAGTCTGTTTGTGACCTTGTCATAAAGGACAAAGTCTTCTTTCTCTTGACCATCCTTTGCCCTGAAAAAGTCTGTAAAAACTTTGTACGTTTACAGTGGGAAGTTTTTATAAGCCTTAATTACATTAAGTCTGATTTGGCTAAATTTTTAATGTGATTAATTGTGAAATCTTAAGAGGCTTGCAGTAACATATATTAACCGCTTTAACATAAATTATTATAATTTCTTGATTTTAAAATAAAAGTATCATTATAATTATAAATAATCAGTTCTTTGCCATCTTTGTGTGGATTTGAAGCACGTCAAATAAGCGCGCGTATTATGTCCCTTAACGTGGGTCTTTCCTCCCATACGCGATTCTTGCGCAGTTAAAAAAAGCGCGGTCTTTTAGCATCACTGCCTTGCGCCCCTGGTGCACTTGCAGCACAGGAAGTGGAGAAGCAAGGTACTAAGGTTGCTGGCGCGAACCGTTTGAAATCGCCAACCATTGTTAAAACGTCAAATCCAAAAAAAGAGAACCGATTTTTTTTACCAAAGGAATGCTTTTTCTCAGAAACAACAGATTAATTAGAAAAAGAACGGGTATTAACATTTTGAGTAACAATGGGCATGAATATAGCTATTCGCTTTGCCTTATTCACTTGCCTAGATTCCTAATGCAACTGTTTAAAAAATTTACGGACCATTTAGAAAAAGCATTAAGATTTCTATAGCTAGCAAAGAGACAAACATTTAGTTTATACATACAGATTATTATTAATAATAATAATCGTAATAAAAAATTAAATTGTCTGCTTAAAAATTAATCTGATCCGGTTAAAAATGATTATTATTGTCAACAATTTAACGGTTTTCTAGAAAACTTTTATTTCAAAATAAAAAATTTAACAATTGTACAGGAAATTTTATTATTTTGTTGAAAAAAAAATGTATTTTGCAGTGAGTTTAAAAATTCATCTCTTTTGGTAAAAATGTATTATTTGTGATGAAAATGCAGCTTCTTGATTTAACATTAATTTGTTTTGGTGGGAGATTCAAGTATTATGTTGAAAATTTGCTTTCATTTGCTATATTCACCAGTTTTTGTTTTATATCATATTCTGCTTCTGTTAAAATATCAACGTTAATTTTTCAGTTAAAAATGCAACTATCACTGTTCGAAAGCTGCATGACAGGGAATTCGTCTT